>CAUYQU010085653.1:0-10312 GCA_963574635.1 Cheracebus regulus
ATATTAGCCCTTTGTCAGATGGGTAGATTGCAAAAATTTTTTTCCATTCTGTTGGTTGCCAGTTCACTCTAATGATTGTTTATTTGGCTGTGCAGAAGCTCTTAAGTTTAATTAGATCCCATTTGTCTATTTTGGCTTTTGTTGACATTGCTTTTGGTGTTTTAGTCATGAAGTCCTTGCCTATGCCTATGTCCTGAATGCTACTGCCTATGTTTCTTCTGGGTTTTTATGGTGATAGGTCTTATGTTTAAATATTTAATCCATCTAGAGTTAATTTTTGTATAAGATGTAAGGAAGAGGTCCAGTTTCAGCTTTCTGCATATGACTAGCCAGTTTTCCCAACTCAATTTATTAAATACAAAATCCTTTCTCCATTGCTTGTTTTTGTCAGGTTTGTCAAAGATCAGATGGTTGTAGATGTGTGGTGCTACTTCCAAGGCTTCTGTTCTGTTCCATTGGTCTATATCTCTGTTTTGGTGCCGGTACCATGCTGTTTTGATTACAGTAGCCTTGTAGTATAGTTTGAAGTCAGGTAGCGTGATGCCTCCAACTTTGTTTTTTTGTTTTGTTTTTTTTTTGTTTTGTTTTTTTTTGAGGTTTTTTTTTTTTTTTTTTTGCTTAGCATTGTCTTGGCTGTGGGCTCTTTTTTGATTCTATATGAAGTTTAAGGTGGGTTTTTTCCAGTTCTATGAAGAAGGTCAATGGTAGCCAGATGGGAATAGCATTGAATCTAAATTTCTTCAGGCAATATGGCCATTTTCACAATATTGATTCTTCCTAACCATGAGCATGGAATGTTTCTCCATCTATTTGTGTCCTCTCTTATTTCCTTGAGCAGTGGTTTGTAGTTCTCCTTGAAGAGGTCCTTCACATCCTGTGTTAGTTGTATTCCTAGGTATCTTAATCTCTATGTAGCAATTGTGAATGGGAGCTCACTAGTGATTTGACTCTCTGTTCGTCTGTTATTGGTGTATAGGAATGCTTGTGAATTTTGCACATTGATTTTGTATCCTGAGACTTTGCTGAAGTTGATTATCAGCTTAAGGAGATTTTGGGCTGAGATGATGAGGTCTTCTACATATACAATCATGTCATCTGCAAATAGAGAAAATTTGGCTTCCTCTTTTCCTAATTGAATACCTTTTATTTCTTTTTCTTGCCTGATTGCTCTGGCCAGAAATTCCAATACTATGTTGAATAGGAGTGGTCAGAGAGGGCATCCTTGCCTTGTGCCAGTTTTCAAAGGGAATACTTCCAGTTATTGCAGCACTGTTTATATTAGCAAAGACTTGGAATCATCCCAAATGCCCATCAATGGTAGACGGGATAAAGAAAATGTGACATGTATACACCATGGAATACTGTGCAGCCATAAAAAAGGATGAGTTCATGTCCTTTGCAGGGACATTGATGAAGCTGGAAACCATCATTCTCAGCAAATGGACACAAGAACAGAAAACCAAACACTGCATGTTCTCACTCATAAGTGGGTGTTGAACAATGAGAACACATGGACACAGGGAAGGGAACATCACACACCACGGTCTGTTGGGGGGTAGGTGGGCTAGGGGAGGGATAGCAGGAAGTGGGGGAATTGGGGAGGTATAACATTAGGAAAAACACCTAATGTAGATGACGGGGGGATGGATGCAGCAAACCACCATGGCATGTGTATACCTATGTAACAATCCTGCATGACCTGCACATGTACCCCAGAACTTAAAGTATAATAAAAAAAAAAAAAAAGAAAGGGAAAAAATGAAAAAAGACCTGAGCTGGCACACTGGGACACTCAGCCCCCATGCCATGTGATGCCTTGTGCCACTCTTCAGAGAGTCCTCATCAACAAGAAGGCTCTCAACAGATACAGCCCCTTGACCACCTTGGAATTCTCAGTACCCATAACTGTAAGCAGTAAAGTCCTTATCTTATAAAAATAAATACATAAATAAAAATTTAAAAAAATAAAAATAGGCACATAGACCAATGGAACAGAATAGAGAGCCCAGAAATAAAGCCAAATACTTACAGCCAAGTGATCCTTGACAAAACATACAAAGACATGAATTGGAGAAAGGATACCCTATTTAATAAATGGCGCAGGGAAAACTGGCAAGCCACGTGTGGAAGAATGACACTGGATTCTCATCTCTCACCTTACACAAGAATCAACTCAAAATGGACCAAAGACTTAAATCTAAGGCCTGAAACCATAAAAAATCTGGAAGATAACATCGGAAAACCTTGTGGACATTGGTTTAGGACAATAATTTATGACTAGGAACTGAAAAGCAAATGCAACAAAAACAAAAATAAATAAATTGATCTAATTATACTAAAAAGATTCTGCACAGCAAAAGAAATAATCAGCAGAGTAAATAGAAAACCCACAGAGTAGGAGAAAATATTCACAAACCAGGCATCTGACAAAGGGCAAATATCGAGAATCTACAAGGAACACAAACAAATAAGCAAGAAAAAAAATTCATTAAAAAGTAGGCAGAGGACATGAATTGACAAGTCTCAAAAGAAGATATACAAACAGCAAACAAACATGAAAAAATGCTCAACATTACTAATCATCAGCAAATTCCAAATTAAAACCACAATGAGATATTACCTTACTCCTGCAAGAATGGCCACTATTAAAAAGTCAAATAATAGATCAGGTGTGGTGGCTCAATGCTTGTAATCCCAGCACTTTGGGATGCTGAGGTGGGCGTATCATGAGGTCAGGAGATTGAGACCAGCCTGGCCAACATGGTGAAACCCTGTCTCTACTAAAAATATAAAAATTAGCCAGGTGTGGTGGAGCAGGCCTGTAATCCCAGCTACTTGGGAGGCTGAGGCAGGAGAATCACTTGAACCCAAGAGGTGGAGGCTGTAGTGAGCCGAGATGCTGCCACTGCACTCTAGACTGGTGACAGAGCAAGACTCCATCTAAAAAACAAAAGAAGGCAAACAATAATAGATGTTGGCATAAATATGGTGAAAAGGGAATACTTTTAAACTGCCCGTAGGAATGTAAACTAGTACAACCTCTATTGAAAACAGTATAGGGATCAATTAAATAATTAAAATTAGAACTACCATTTGATCCAGCAATTCTACTACTAAGTATATATCGAAAAGAAAATAAGTCATTATATGATAAAGTCACATGTACATGCATGTTTATAGCAACAAAATTTGCAATTGCAAATATATAAAACCAACCTAAGTGCCCATCAACAAAGGACTGGATAAAGAAAATGTGGTATATATACACTATGGAATACTACTCAGCCATAAAAAGGAATGAAATAATGTATTTTGCAGAAACTTGGATGGAGCTGGAAGACCTTTTTCTATGTGAAGTAATTCAGGAATGGAAAACCAAATATCATATGTTCTTACTTACAAGTGGGAGCTAAGCTGTGAACATACAAAGACATAAGAATGATGTAATGGACTTCAGGGACCCAGGTTGGGTTAAGGGTGTGAGATGAGTAAGGGATAAAAGCCTACATATTGGGTACATCATACATTGCTCAAGTGACAGGTGGACCAACATCTCAGAAGTCACCACCAAAGAACTTACCCATGTAACCAAAAAACACCTGTACCCTAAAAATTGTTCAAATAAAAATAAATAAGTAAAAGTATAAAATGTAGCTTCCATTAGTTAGTAGATGTATAAAATGTAGTTTCCATTTATTGTCTAAGGGAATAATTAATTCTTTCAAAGGACTTTATTGAAATGAGTCTGCAATTATAATCAGTAAAAACTAACCCACTACATTTATCAGCAATATCTGCAAGCAGCTTTTATTCTGCTGTGATTTGCTCCTTCATTTATTCCCATTGCTTTTCTCATCCAAACTAATTCAGGAGTTATATAAATCTGAGTTTTAATCTTTTTTCTGTCATTTGCTCACAAATCATTTTGACGGAAAACAAAAGCTCTGAAGTCTTGGGCTTGGGGTTATCTTGCAAACTGAGATGTAACATGAGAGTTGTTAACCACAAGCACAACAGTATCTAATAAATCAAGTGTTCACTTAAGAAAAGTAAACAGTGAAAAAGCAGACAGCCCAGACTTCTAGGTGGGAGACATGTCTCTTATTCTTATCTCTGACCATTGGCTTAAGCCATTCAGGTGTGGTGTAGAACTGAAAACTGTGTCGAGGAAGTCTAAACCTTGCTTGTGAGAAATCTAAGCCTGCTTTCAAAATGGATGCTGAGGCATCATAGAATTATAGGCATTCTCTTCAAGGACTTATCAGATTAAGGGCCCCACCCTTATTACCTTACTTAACCTTAATTACCTTTTAAAGGCCCTATCTCCAAACACATTCAAATTGTGAATTAGGGTTTCAACATTGAAATTTGGGGGAAACCTGATTCACTCGACAGTACAAAGAGATTAAATATCGGATTAAAAGAGGTTATAGCAAGAGAGAAAAGAAATAATGATAGAAAGAAATATAGAATCCATTGAGACAAGTTCTGATAACTGAAGGATATGAAATTTCATGTAACACAATTCCTCCAAGTTCCAGCACTACTAATAAAAACAACATACTGAGTTATTTAATTATACAACTTTTGAAACTAACAAGAAAGATTATAAAAACTTCTGAGGAGAGAAACAATAGTCTACTTATAATTATTGGAGACTTTAAAAGCAACAGAACACCCAATAGTAGCACTGCAACATAAAGAAAACCGAGTAATGGTATCACAAATCTGAAGAAAAATGATTAAGCAAACTAGAATGCCATATTTAATCAAATAATCAAGTATGGAAAAAATATAGTCATTTGTAAATGCAATGTTTCAAATATTTCTACTATAAAATGTTATGATTGTTAAAATGAAATATTTATGTATCTATTGAACCTTACCAAGAAGTGTTAAGTTAAAATAACAGTTTTCATAATATTATCAGCTTATGTTATCAAAACAAAAAAGCAACAAGAGCACAAACATACACATGAGCATATACAGTTTTATATTTTCTACAAGCATAGAAAAAGCTGTGGATATCTCATTTTAATGTTAATGGATGAGGATTTAGAGAAATTGTTTATCTTTTAAACTTTTCTGGATTGTTTTATTTTCCATGTTAAACATTGAGACCAATAACTCTAACTAGATCTCAAGTTTATTTAGACCAATGGACACCTAGGGGAAAAAAAAAAACAAAACAAAAATCTTCATTTCTAAGATTTTTTGCAGTTAAGTGTTTTCTTATGACTAAGTTCTTGCATATGGGATACAAACAGATATGGCATATACCTCCTTAAATAAGTGCCCATTACAAGGATTCATGCAGTTCTGCAATCCTTCTTTCCTCCTGACTATATAATGTAGTTTATGGATTGAGCTCAAGCAGCTCTTTCAAATCATGAAGTATAAACTGCACATAAGCATAGTTCAAAAGTTACATAGAAGGAATCTAGGTCCCTTATGATCATGGAACCATTATACCAATATTGTATTGGCTATAATCATGTGTGTGTAAGAGAAAAAATATGGATTGCTTACCAAACTTTTTTTTCTTGTTCATCCGAACCACTAAAGTTCTAACCACTGGCAATTTGCATGCATAGTACTATGCTCCTGCAGTCCTGCAAATAACGAAAATCCCAACTGTGGCACTATTTAAAAAAAAATTAGTAGATTGATGTGTGACAAGGACAGATATACACTAGAAATCTGGTGACTTTGGTATACAATGATGAATCATTTGGTAAAACATTAGAAACTGTTCCTATGGTACTTTAGAAGATACACCATTTTCTGACAAATGTTCCAGAATTAGAGAGAATTATAAAATAGTTTTTGAAGTCTTATGAGAGTGATAAACTCATTCTAAAGGTAGTCAGTCTGTAAAAATAAATGAGAGGAAATACAAAATTACATATGCTTCTTGACCTTTGATGGGGTTAGGCCTTGATAAACCCATCATAATTTGAAAATATCAAAAATTGAAAATGCCTTCAATGTTTCTAACCTACGGAACATCCTAACTTAGGAATGTACACAATTGAAAGCACCACTGTAAAGTCAAAAAGAAAATTGAAGCCTCTTAAATTGGGGCAGTCAGTACTAAGATTAAAGCTCAACGGGTGTTGTCTAAAATGTCAACTGACTTTCCTATAACTGGAAGCCTGAAAGGAATCAAAAAGACAACTAAAGCTAAACTCCAGATGGACTTATAAGCAGAGGTTCTTATCCAACAGCTTTCAAAGGTGGCGAACCTGGTGGTATGGCATGCCAAACAAAGACCTAAAACCTTTTGTCAGAAATGAGATTAATTGAGTTTCCTTCCTAAGCAAACTCAAAGCTTAACATGGCATCAAAATGGCTGCCATAAATCTGAAAAATAGAGGGACAGAGAGAACACAGAATATAAATTGAACTGGCAAGTTCTTTCAAGATTGAAAACAATGTCTAAACATCTTTGTTGGTGGTTACCTCCATGTGGAATTGACTAAAAGCAAATAAATCATAAAGTTCTCTCTCTCTTTGTCATCTGTGTGTGTGTGTGTGTGTATGTATTATATATAACATTATATATTATATATACAATATATTGATATGTCATCATACATAACATATATAATATATGCTCACACACATAATATATAAATAAATATGCATGCAAATATATTTTTGTATGTATAATCATGTGTGTATATGTAGTTACACACACACATGCACACAAACACACACAGACACACAAAGTAAACTCGAAGGAACTCCAAAGCTGATGTGAAAAAAAACCTGTGAGCATTTGACCCTAGAAAATACAATACCCAGTTTCCCCAAAATAAATATAAAACTAATGAATAAATCCTCACAATATTCAAAAGAACAACATCTATAATGCCTACTTCAGATTTGATCATGGAGGGTAATGGATGAATAATTACCTCCCAGAAGGCAAAATCAAGGACCAAGAAAAAAATTAAGCAAGAAAAGTCGTGACAGCAGAACCATGAATTTCAAAGAGGAATAACCAAAATATTTAAATTGTTTCTAGAGCTGAGGATTGTCACACTTTACTAATCCATAAAGACTAGTGAATTATTTATCTCCTCTCTCTTTCTATGAGAATTTTTTGTATGACAATTTTTAAGTTTAACTTGTTTATAACTCACAATTGCTTAATGAATATTAGAGAAAGAACAGATAACTTGTCTTTTAGTTTATAGATTACTACCTGATGATTAACCATATCTAGACATCATGGAGAAGACTATCCATCCCCAATATATCTTACACTTTGTGTTGTATGCAGTAATTAAATAGGATATTTAAATTGTCTCTCATGGTATGTCAGTCAGGATAGTATGGATTATGCTGTGGTAACAAAATACCAGGAGCTTAATACAATATCATGAGGTAGTGGAGTGCCATGCTGTGTGTAATACATTCTCCTGGTCTCTGGCTGATGGAACAGTCCCTGCTCATGTAATTATATTCACTAATGCAGAAGCAAAGAAAGCTCTTAATAGTCTTAAATAAATTATTAAATTATCTTGTCAATAAGTAATACATGTAAATTCTACTCACAACTCACCGGACAGAAATCATCACACGTCCCAATTATGAGAAGTAAAAAGAGTGCAATTATACAGTGTTCCTTGGAATAGAAATAAATTACTATTTATTTAACAGTAATAATGCCTATCAACCTAGAAGGAGGTATTTGTGTGCATAGGAGAAACACTATACCTGGATATTTGAGATACCACAGGGTCCAAATTTGGCAGCTATTGCTAGTTTTTCCCTAATATCCATTTTTACTTTCTTGATTCATAATAAAAACTGTAAATTGTGGTTGAATATATGACTTTGTGGAATCTCAGCCTAATTTTCATACAACGTGGCCCCGTTACTAAGTCTGGAAAACGTAATGTAAGCAGAAGTGTTACATGCACTTCTTAGAGGGAGAATGCATGTTATACTTTTCCCTTTCTTTTTTTCACTGTCTTGAATGTGAACACAGTGGTTGCAACTTAAGCAGCAATCTTAAATTATAATATAGAAACTACATGCTGAGGATGGCAGAACAAAAAGTTGGAAGGTGTCTGGTTTATCTATTTGTGTGGAGTTATCAAATAAGACTTGGATGCTTCCTTGAATTGACAGAATAAAGAAATGAATTTCTACTTAATTAAAAGCTATTTTTATTGTAGGTTGCTATCACTTTCAGGTGAAACTTATCCTAACTATATAAGCAGTATCATTTTGTAAAAAGCAAAATAAAAATAAACAAAATATGGCTTATATATAAGGCTATATATTTTAAGTGAACTATATTGGTGGATATTTTATTAGTCATCCCTTGCAATAATAATTCCAAGTAATGATTCAGAAAACTCAGTAATTAAAGAAATAATCATTTATTTCTCACTCTCTGCTCATGCTGAACTTGAATAGAATTGGTTGGATCAATTGGGCTTGATCTTAGGTCATGGGTTGTGTTCAGGCATGTTTCTTCTCATTCTGGGACCAGTGACTACTCAGAGCATATTCCCTCTATGGTAGAAAACAGGATTCTAAGAGCCTTGGGTAAACCAAGTTAAAGCATTTGATTGGCTCAAACAAGTCACATGACCCAGTCCAGCATCCATGGGATATTAATGTATACTTCAATCCATGGAAGGATGGGGAAAATAAAAGAAATATTTCCTGAGTGATAATGCAATTTATTACAGTTTTAGTGCAAACTAATGCTTCACCACACACACACACCAGACACACAATATAACTACTTCCCTTGAATTTCAGTTTCTTTATTTTCAGCATTGCTCTCTAGACTTATAACTTTCTATCATCATTTAAACTTTCTAAGATCTTTGCTTTATTAAAAATTCATTCTGATATGAACAGGCACTTCTCAAAAGAAGACATTTATATGGTCAACAAACATATGAAAAAAGCTCATCATCACTGGTCATTAGAGAAATGCAAATCAAAACTACCATCTCACGCTGGTTAGAATGGCGATCATTAAAAAGTCAGGAAACAACAGATGCTGGTGAGGATGTGGAGAAAGAGGAACATTTTTACACTGTTGGTGGGTATAAATTAGTTCAACCATTGTGGAAGAAAGTATGGAGATTCTTCAAGGATCTAGAACCAGAACTACCATTTGACTTAGCAATCCCATTATTGGGCATATACCCAAAGGATTATCAATCATTCTACTATACAGACACATGCACATGTATGTTTATTGCAGCACTATTCACAACAGCAAATACTTGAAACCAACCCAAATGCCCATCAATGATAGACTGGATAAAGAAAATGTGGCACATATACACCATGGAAAACTATGCAGCCATAAATAAAAATGAGTTCGTGTCCTTTGCAGGAACATGGATGAAGCTGGAAACCATCATTCTCAGCAAACTAACAAAGGAACAGAAAACCAAACACTGCATGTTCTCACTCATAAGGGGAGTTGAACAATGACAACACATGGACACAGGGAGGGGAACATCAGACACAGGGGCCTGTCAGGGGGTTGTGGGCAAGGAGAGGAAGAACACTAGGACAAATATCTAACACATGTGGGACTTAAAACCTAGATGATGGGTTAATAGGTGCAGCAAACCACGATGGCACTTGTTTACCTACGTAACAAATCTGCAAGTTCTGCACATGTATCCTACAACTTAAAGTAAAATTTTAAAAAATTGTATCTTGCAAAAAAAAATTCCTTCCACATGCTATCCTCTTTTCAGTGGTTACACTGTCTTTGCCCCATCAGAGCCAAACTTTCAGATCTAGATTATACAAAAATGTAGAATTTAAATGAGAAAAACACTGGGCGTATCTCACTTAACCCCCAATAGAACATAAGCACATTTTAAGCTCTCTTTTGAGCCAAAACAACAACCATACAAAAATTAAATAAGATTATTTATGTAACTATATATGTATTAATCATTGATATGATTTATTTTATTTTATTTTTATTTTTTTATTTTTAGAAAAGGAGAAAGAAAAAAGGAAACAGCAAAAGAAAGAAAGAAAAAAAAGAATGAAAGAGAGAAAGAAAGAGGAAGAGAAAGAGGGAGAGAGAATGGGATTCTTGTTTTATTACCCAGGCTAGAATGCAGTCTAAAAATGGGTATTAAAAACCTCTTTTATGTCAATAATTGTGCTGAACAATGGAGACAGGAAGGAATAGGGGATGAAAATAACAAATAAGCAGACAACCAATATTTTATTTAAACCTGTGAAATGCTATGCAATTGCTGAGGAGTGATTTACTTCCAATTATGTGGTCACTTTTAAAATAGGTATA
>CAUYQU010085654.1:0-21676 GCA_963574635.1 Cheracebus regulus
GAGAGTTTGAGACCAACCTGGCCAAACGTCATCTCTACTAAAAAAAATAAAGAAAAATTAGCTGGGTGTGGCGGTGCACGCCTGTAGTCCCAGCTACTCAGGAGGCTGAGGCAGGAGAATTAACTGAATCCGGGAGGTGGAGGTTGCAGTGAGCCGAGATCGAGCCACTTCACTCCAGCTTGGGTGGCAGAGCAAGACTCCATTTCAAAATAAATTTTTAATTAATTTATTTATGAATTAATTAATGTATCCATAAGACTAAAAAAATTCCAACAGTTATACATTTTAGAGATGGGATAGAATTAGAAACACAATAACCACCAATAGTATCTAATATTAAGAGAGCATTTGGTATATGAAACGTGGCTCAGTAAAAAATAAACTATGCAAACAACCTGTCTAAAATTCATACTAAGAAAAAATAGTGAAGCTCTAGCTCTAATACTTAAAATAATAGACTGGGAAATTAAAACCAACCTGCTCAGACTTCTCACAGGCAAAGTATCCTTTTCAGGAAAAACTAGGAAGGGAGAGCAGTATCCCTAATCAAATAATGGAAAACTGGAATGTTGCAAAGAAATATTTTTTCTGGGCTACTTTTCAATGCCCACTAAGGTTGAAAAGTCCATGGAAATCTCTTTGGTGATGTGGTACTCCTCATCCTCATGGGCGAATTCAGGCTTTTATCAGTATGTGTGCTTTAGAGTCATCCAGAGTTGCGTGTGTGTGTGTGTGTGTGTGTGTGTGCGCGCGCGCACGCGCGTTGCATGCGTTTTGGAAACATCCATGCACAGAAATATGAATGTTCCCAAAATGCAATGCAGCACACTAACCAAATACCCTCTAGGAAATGTAATTCCTCTCTTGGTCATATTTTTTTTATTGCACACTTACCTATAAAATAGGTTTTTTTAAGTGCATAATATACATTTATATCATATATAGACAGAAATAAAGGCTCTAGGACCAACAGGGACATATAAAATGTTTTTAACTTTAAAATATTTATTATGAACAAAGTAGAAACAAAAGAACATTCATAATCAAGAAGAATAAACACCTACGGGATTAAAATATATCAAAATACAAATATAAATTTCATAAGGTGGCTGTCTAGCATGTTATGCTTACACATGACTTGTGGCATTTCTTTGAGGGAAGAGAAAGAAGCAATGTCTTCAGGAAAACAGTGTCCGTGATTCTAAGGTTTCTGAGCCAGAACCTCACCCTTGTTCTCACTCCAAGGACAGCTTCTTCTTACAGTGAAAGGAGAGCAAGTGAAAGGTGACAATTTGGGTCAATCTGATGCAAATCTAATGTTTTAGATCTTATGTTTAATTTCTTTTCTATTACAAACAATTGACTAATATGAATTCCTTGGGAAATGGCCTCGAAATTAAGTGGACTGTGAAAGATATAAAAAACACTGTCTTACTTTAAGTGTCATGCTCTACTGGAGATAATTTAAAACAAATTGGGTTCAGGAAAAAGAATATTTCCCCGAATGTCTGGTGTAGTGTTCTAATCTATTAAAGGTCAATGAATAATCACTTAATAAACACAATATGCTAGTATTACTTCAAGATGCTTAGCATTTTCCTTTTAAATTCTTCCCAAGATGTCGTACATTGTTATTGACATATCAATGTTATTATAACACATCATTAATAGACTATTAGATAAAAGATTTGTGGGTGTAAGTCTTCAAATGCAATTCTTCCACGGCTGAGAAAGCCATATTATATGAATGTAACTGTAAACTAAATTCGGCAAACTAGTGGCTAAACTGGTTTTTCCCAAAAAACGAATAAATCAAGTTTATTTTGCAAGTTGTTTAAAATAGAAAAATCAGTTAACCGTGTATTACTCATGTGATTTTATTTTTGATAATTTATCAAAACATGAGCACATCATACAGCTCACAACTGTATAGTGAGTATCCTGTTGATCTTCTTTCTCGAAAGAAGGGGTGTGTTTGATGGTTGCTGTGGTGATTATCACTGTTTTATGAATAAGGGAATGTAAAAGCATGCCAATAAGGCCAAAGCACAAATTACAACTGCATTGTAGTGACTTGAAATAGTGTAGCCAGGGTTCCTTTCAGATGAAACTTGAACTTCTTTAGGTGCCCATTCAGTAAATACTGTTCTGTGAGGTCTGAAAAGATATACTCTGGCAAGTTCTCAGGCTGATCTTTTTTTTTTTTTTCACACTGATTACAGCATATGGGTAAGCCACAAACATAAATGACACCGAAATGGGAGGAAAACTGGGACAGATTTTCTTTGGATCAAAAAACCTAGTTAGTAGGTAAGGAACTCAGCAATTAGTTGTGACTCATTTCCATCATCCTAAAATAATATTGAATGAATAGCAATAAGAAGACAGGTTAAAAAAAAAAAAAAAAAAAAGACAGGTTAACTGAATTGTTGACAAATAGCATAGGCATGAAAATGACCCAACAGCCCCTTGTAAGCCAGAAGGGCTATCGGAAAGGAAGCCAGATTTCTCTCTGCAAAATATTAGTTTTGCAACTAAGAGAGGGCAAAGATACTTCAGATTCTTTTTCTTTTTTCGTGCTTAAGGCCTTGAAATCAGAATAGGCCTTTAAATTAAATTAAAAAGAAAGTAAGTAAATAATAGTGGAGAAAAGGCAAATCATTGCATGGGGTGTAGAGTTAATAGTTAACCTGATAATAAGGCCAGAATCTCATTCCATATGTTAAACTACCCCAGTTAGGTAGTGCTCAGTGCCTGACTATCAGGCATTACTGCTGAAGTGCAGGCAGGCGCTCCAGGAGACACCGGCCTCTCGCCACAGAGCGCCACTAAGGGATTTGTTCTAGTTAAAATTAGAGGGTTTCCGTCTGTTTGCTTTTTTTCTTACTTTAGTTACTCTTGGTTTGTTATCATTTGGGTTATTTATTTTACGGTTAAACTATAAGCCTAAGTTGCATCACTGGCGCCCCGAGAAACCTCCTCCCACAGGCCTGCTGGGGCTTTGTCCTTGGGCATCCGAGGCCTCTCCGAAGCCAAAAGACCTCGGGGCCAGCTCAGGTCGCCTGAGTAAACACGAGCCTGGGAAACCGAGGGCCCCCTAGGTCAGCAGTGGGGGAGCTCCTCCTGGAAACCCACGACGATCCTGCAGGGCCCAACCTCGATTTTCCGGCGCAGTCAGAGGAGCCCTGGGCTTCCCCCGAGTGGCCTCACCGCCCCACTCTGTCCCCTCATCCTCCCTTGCTGTCCTAGTCTGTCCCTCGCCATCCCTCACTGTCCCACACCGCCCCTCACAGTACCTGTCTACTGTCCCACAGCGTCCGTCGCTGTCCCTCGCAGTCCCTCACTGTCCCACACCGTTCCACACCGTCCCTCACTGACCCAAAGTCCCTCACAGTTCCTCACCGTCCCACACTGTCCCTACCATTCCTCACCGTCCCTCACAGTCCCTTACAATCCCTCACCGTCCTTCACCGTCCCTCACAGCCCCTCGCCGGCCCCCACTGTCCCGCACTGCCCCTCACGGTCGCACACAGCCCGTCACTGTCCCTCAGTGCCTCGCCGCCTCTCACCGGCTCCCCTCTCCCCCTCCAGGGCTTTCTCGGCCCACACGGCCAGCGGCGGCCCACAGAGAGGGAAAAACACACACTCTTGCCCGGAGCCTGAATTTATGGGAAATCCCACGCGAGGCGCGAGGTGCCCTCAGTTCGGGCAGGAACGGCGGCCGAGCCCCGGGTGCCCGCAGGCTTCTGAGGAAAGCTTGGCGTTGACGGGCTCCCGGGCCTCGGCAGCTGCCGCACGGCTCCCCCAGAGGAGCGGAGCTGCGACCCCGGTCAGCCCAGAGACGCCTCCCCCGGAGACAAAGCCGACTCCCGGGAGCTCCCCGCTAAGCCACGGTGGGCCTCGCGCAAACGCCTCGGCCGCGGCATCGCCCCTTTAAGCGGCGCGCGTCCTGATTGGCTGCGGAAGGAGGCGGGGCGGGGCGCGGCGACCTCACGCCCAGATTAAACGCTTTATATAGAGGCGGCGGCGGCAGCCGCGGCGACGGCGGCCCAGTGCGAGGCAGAGTGTTAGCGGTACTGCGAGCCAGCGAGAGGCGCCTGCGCGATGTCCGGGCCCTTGAGCCCGCGGCGCTGAGCCAGCCGGGACGGACATGCGCGGGAGGGCGCCGCGGGGCAGCCGCCGCTCCTCCGGGGTAAGGGGCCTGGCGCGCTGAGGGGGTGGGGAGGGCCGCGCAGCGCTCCGCTCACCCAGGCCCCCGGCACCGGGCTCCGGGGTCCAGGCGGCTCTCCGTCGCCAGGGCGGGGGCGTGGAGGGCGCGGGAAGGGTCGCCGCGACGCGGAGTCTCCTCTGGGACGGAGGGAGGGGCCGGCCTGGCGCTCGCGGGCTTCTCCTCTCTGAGGTGCGGAGGGCGGGACCCTTCCTCGGCGGCGCAGCCCGGGCCTGGGGACGCCGTGAGGTGCCGGCGCCCGCCTTCTCCACACCGGCAGTGGTCGCCGCGCTGCCCCTCGGCTGGCGGGGGCCATGCACCCGAGCGCGCGGGACACGTCCCCGCAGCACCGGGACCGCCGAGCACGAGGGTCCTCGTCCCGCAGCCTGCGCTCGCGGGCTTCCCCGGCGGGGATGAGCGGCTTCGGGGCTGGGGACTTGTTTTTTCTTTTTCTCCTTTGTAAAAATCGGGGTTGCGTTGTCTAGTTCACACCGTGTGCCGGTCAATCCTGTCCTGAAAGCTGGGGTGGGGGCCCCCGGCAGCTCGGTGATGGCTTGCGGTGGCTGGTACCGGTTCTCTTAGGCGGTCAGCCCCGGTCCCTTTGCCTCATCTCCCAGCGGCGATGGTGATTCCGAAATCGTTTTAAAATTCGTCTGAGCTGTTCCGAACTCTTCCTTCTCTCTTAGAAACCTGATTCTTTGCTCTGAATGTCTTAGGTACCGCTTTGAATGGAATGGGACTGCAGAATTATGTGTTCAAGACGTGAATGCTTATTGGGAATTTCGTGTGTGTATTTATATGTATATCATAGCCCTGTACAAATTAGATGACTCCTTAACCATGAATGGTGCTGTATTGGTACTTGCTAAGTCTTTATTAGGATTTCATCATTGCATGAAAGAAACCAGTCTCTTACCTGATAAAAATATGAATAGATTGTTAGTCATAAACTTAAGTCAGTCAGAATGGAGACTGTAGCTTTAAAAGAGATGTGTTGGTGACTTGAGGTACACCTGCAACACAGGTAGGGCAAGACTGGTTTCTAGGCAACTGTCAGGGGTGAAGAAAGGTGAGGTTAAAATGCCCTTTTTTTCCCTTCCAGAACAAATGTTTAGCCTTTTATAAATGTGTAAGAATGTAATGGGTACAAATTTGTTGAGATTTGAACATTCAAGTTCAACGTACCTATTTTTTTTTAACTGCATTTCTTTGCTTACCTTTCTGTAATTACAATATACAAGCTTAAGTGAAATTTTATTTGAACAGAGACCAAAGAGACTAGGTACCTATATCAGCAGATAACCGAATTCTGCAAAGACCGAAAAGAAGCTGGTGTCTTGCTAACATGCTGGCTGTAACTGGTTACCAATATGTTATCAAGCAAGCTGTTTTCCAGATATTAGCAAATTTGGAGAAAAATACAGAGGATTTAGCATGGACTTCAGAAACTATTTTTCATTCCCTTCACTCCAAGCAGAGGTTTATTTTTACCTGCGTGTTCCAGTGGACAGTGGATAATAAGTGATAGAGGTCTTGGACTAATGATTTTATAACCTGACAGATATATTAGATTGTAAACTCCTTAAGGGTAGGCGCTTTGCCTTGTGTAGCTTCTGTCTTATGCAGCCTTGCATAGTTGATGTTGATAAATAATTGCATGAAAGCATGTTTTACTTTTCAAGGCTCAGCAGGATTGGACCAGTCAGTGATAAGGGTTGGAAAGCAAATCTGTTTAATTTTTTTTATGGCCTTTATTATGAAATGTCTGAATTATTCATATTTTTGACAGGTAAAACTATTGTTTCAATCATTGATGTTTTCCTACTTGCTGTTCACAATAAGTACTGGTCAGTCTTTTTAAGATTTAATTATGTTTGAGTTTTTATATGAAAGTAACTTTTGACTGCTGTTGCTTAAAAGTTGAGCTAGATAATAGTTCCTTTCTGCTAAAACTAATGGTAGCTTTTCAAAGCAATTTGCCTAAATTACAGGTACAATCTAACATGCTTGAAACTGACCTGATTGTCTGCATACCATCAGATTGCTTTAGAAAGGAGCAGAGGAGGGAGAAGGAGGTGCCAAGGGTAATTCCAGGAATTTGAATGGCATAGGCTCCCTCTACCAGAGAAACAACTCTGCTCATAGTTTAAATAAATTTGAATTGATACTTCATCATCTGGATACATTTAGCATCCTTTGCAGGTGTCTGGCTTTATAAAAGCTAATGAATAACTCCCTACATAAATGCAGTCCAGTTGTGGTATTCTGCCATTGTTCACACAGCATAAACACATGCTTTGTAAAGGTAGATGAGGCGAATGAGTTTGAAGGTCCTAAATATAAGTTATTAGCTTAACAGAATTCGTTTTAAGGTAGGGAAAAGTTAGGGGTTGAGATTTCAGAAGGTGGCGGGGAGGATTCTGAGATTTGAAGTCTTTGTTGATACTGTAGTCCAACTCCTCACACACCATAAAATTGGGCAATATTACAAAAAGACCACTCTTCCAGGACTCAATGAATGTGTCTTTAAAATGTGGGGCTTTTGGCCAGGCTCAGTGGCTCACGCCTGTAATCCCAGCACTTTGGGAGGCCAAGGTGGGCAGATGGCTTGAGCCCAGGAGTATGAGACCAACCTGGGCAACATGGTGAAACCTCATCTCTACAAAAAAACACAAAAATTATCTGGGCATTGTAGCACATACCTGTAGTCCCAGCTACTTAGGATGCTGAGGTGGGAGGATTGCTTGAGCCTGGGAGGCGGAGGTTTCAGTGAGCCAAGATCATACCACTGCACTACAGTCTGCGTGACAAAGTGAGACCCTGTCTTAAAAAAAAAAAAAAAAAAAAAAAAGGGGCCGGACACAGTGGCTCACACCTGTAAACCCACTTTGGGAGGCCGGGGCGTTTGGATCAGAAGGTCAGGAGATTGAGACCATCCTGGCCAACACAGTGAAACATCATCTCTACTAAAAATACAAAAATTAGCCAGGTGTGGTCGTGCACACCTGTAATCCCACCTACTCGGGAGGCTGAGGCAGGAGAATAATTTAAACTAGGGAGTCAGAGGTTGCAGTGAGCTGAGATTGTGACACTGCACTCCAGCCTGGTGACAGAGGGAGACTCTGTCTCAAAAAAAAAAAAAAATATGTGGGGCTTTAGCTACAGAAATGGAGCCCTTTTCAGCTTGGAAACAATAGGAAGATAAGGATTAGAAAACATTGTCCAGAAGCTCTCATTGAGTACCCCAGATGTGAAACGGGACTAATCACAGATTGTTTTTTAAACAACTATTCGCTCAGTAGAATTGTCTTCTGACTCTTATCAGGGCTGCCTCTTTTTCAGCCTTTAGATTTCCATTGTAAAAGTCACCTACTCAGGCCTTCCCAAACCACCTGTGTAAATATGTTCTCCTCTACCTCCTTATCCTGTGGCTGTACCCTGCTTGTTTCCTTGGAAAGTATGGCCATCTGAAATTGTTTGCTTGCTTGTTTATTCTCTTCTTCCCTCATTAAATGGAAGGCTTCTTCAGGCAGCAACTGTATCTTTTTTTCACCTCACATGGTATCTAAGCCAGAATAAGCACTTGATAAATATTTAGGAAAAGAATTAATCCTTGCCCTCTAAGAATTTTTGAGCTGAATGAGCACTATGAGTTGAGTTTCTGTTCCTGACTCTGCTATTGACTTGCAGTTAGGCCTTCAGCATTTAACTTAGCAGCCCTTTGCTTCAGTTTCTCCATTTATAAACAAGAATGTTACAAGGAGAAACAAGGTTGTTACCCAAAATGAAGATACTATAGAGCAGAGAGGTAGTGAAAGTGTGGGGAAAATGCTGGATTATATGACTGAAGAGCCATGATAGCCTTATTGCTTATAGCAAGATATTTAACCACTTTGTTTCCTCATCTGCAAAATGGAGATTATAATCCCTGCCTCTTCTTACAGGGATGTTGTGAGGATCAAGTGAGATAATGTGTAAGAAGGTGCTTTGTAACTTGTAGAGTGCTTTACAAATATAAGGTATTCTATTAATAAATTCCGGATTTTACAATACAGTATGATTATAATGCCATCATTGGGATCTGTGCTGTGAAAGAGTATTAAAAAGAGGCCCGTTGGGTATATGTAGTAACCCCTTATTACAAGTAAAAACAGACTTGTGTTGTATCAAATACCATGTTGTAAAGGGTTCTGTTGTGGTGGGGCTTCAATGTGTTGTTAAAGATGGAGGGCTTCAGAATAATTGTTTGAAGTGGTCATAGAATGTCAAATTGATGCCTTAACCTACCCATTTTATAGGATACATAGGCCAGATCTACAATTAATAACTTTTAATAGAAGAATTTAAGGGAGTTGAAGTAAAACAGGAAACTTTCATAGGCTACAAGAAAAACTACTACCAGTAAATCCAAAAAAGCATCTGTGTTACCCTTAAAAGTTGAGCATTCTACTCAGTAAGATCCTATTTCACCAGTTTAAAAAGCTCTAGGGACTGGAAGAGGCAGTGTAGGGTGTTGGTGAAGGGCCTGGACACTGAAGCCGGGCTGTCTGGTTGAGGTCCTGGCCCCATCGCTCACCAGATTTGACCTTGAGCAAGTTCTTTAACTCTGCCTCAAGTAGGTGAGAGTAATAATAGTAGCCCACCTTATGGCATTGTAGAGAGGATGAAATAAGTTTAAATAGATGTAAAGCACTTAGAACAATGCTTGTCTGGCAGTTGTATGTCTAGTGAATGTTATTATTAATGGTTTTATATTAACTGTAACAATCTAGAGTTACCCATTGGATGACTTAAATACTTGTTAAATAAATTTGAAGTTTTAAAGACTTGCGTCCCATCATTAGACCATTGTGCTCATTGTCTTTAGATTAGAATTCCCTTTTATAATAAGAAATAATCTATTGCACAGATGTCAAAAAGAAATAATATTTTTTTCCCTTGTGTGAGTATATATAGTTACTGCTTGTGCTACTCTGTAGGAAAAATACAAAGGACAAAAGAACACGTATTCCTGCTCCTACTTTTCTGCTGTCGCACTAAAATTGTGTAGGAGGCTTAAGTGAGTCAAAAGACTGGATTATGGTAGTTGAAGGAATGGGTTTTTTGTTAGCTTACCATTTCTTAAAATACTTGGCTAGAAAGCATTTGAATTATTGAATAAATTATGCTATTTATTTTGTATTTGACAGTTTGAAGATAAATTATTTTCTCTGTTGCCTCTATTTCACCACCTATAAATGGCCCATTATGTTCTGGACATGTTTAAGAGCCTCTGAGGAATGGAGCGGCAAACACAGACACAAATGTTCATCTTTACCACATTGAGCTACATTTTAATATTTACTGAAGCCATCAAGATTTTCTTGAATTCATGCAGGAGTATTTTAATTACATTAAAATGCAGTATTATTTAAAAAGTCATCTATGTTTTTAATTTAAAGGCTATTTATGCTTGCCATGGTAGCAGGGTACAACTCAGAAAGTTTTCTTAACTTGCCTCCCTCTTTCTTTTCCTACCCCTAAATCATAGGCTATTAAAATGAAATCCGGGCCAGGTGCAGTGGCTCACGCCAGTAATCCCAGCACTTTGGGAGGCCAAGGCAGGCAGATCACCTGAGGTTGGGAGTTTGAGACCAGCCTGAACAATATGGAGAAACTCCATCTCTACTAAAAATACAAAAAGCAGCCAGGCATGGTGGCAGGCACCTGTAGTCCCAGATACTCAGGAGGCTGAGGCAGGATAATCGCTTGAACCTGGGAGGCGGAGGTTGTGGTGAGCCAAGATTACACCATTGCACTCCAGCCTGGGTGGCAAGAGAGAGACTTCATTTCAAAAAGGAGTGGGGGATATTTTTGGGTGGGTTTTTTTTTTTTTAATGTTCTCATAGGTGATTATTTTAGACATTTTTTAAAGTAAACATAAACATGCAGAGATTGGTATATTTGGGGAAGATCTAAAATCATGGAGTTTGTCATGTTCTTAAATCAGTTTCTTTTTATCAATTTTGCCTCTAAATGTAATTACCTTATTATCTTCCCTGGAAGTACTTAATGTAGGTAATTCTTAAATGGTACTGAAAAGACTATTTATCACCCTGAATAAACAGAAATCAGGTTCTAGAACCAGATTGAAAGGAGGAAATTACATCACACTCTTAAATAAGGAAGCACTGGGCAGAACTGAATGAGTTGTATGACAAAAATGTGCCCCTCCTCCTCCCATGGTTGGCTTCTGAGATTATTAATGAGATCTGGTGGCAAGGTAAGCATATCTAGGTTACTGCCTTAAGGTAGTCTACGTTCCTTTTTTTTAAAGCAGTTTCAAAGAGACTATCCTCAAGCTAAAGGCATGTAATTTCACCTTAATGAAGAAACTGCAGTGTGCTTTTTGGTGTAACTTAGAAAAATGAAAGTGACCTTACATTTAGCAGCAAAAACACAGTCTAGAAGGAATAGTGTTTTAAGAGAAGGTACAACACTGTTTTCAAAAAGTACCCTCACCAATTGCTTCCAGTTAATATGTTGTAACAGAAACCAGTTTAGAAAGCTACACTGTGAACCACTGAAGCTTATAATTTTTACTCTGTCTACAAACTACTTTGAATTCTGGAAATGAATTTAATAAAAATACCTTCCTGTTACACATTGTAGGCTTGTTACATTATTATCCGGCAGTCGCCTCACTCCAGCACACATTAGGTACATCCTTTATAAATCTGCTTTTTCCCTGAACTCTTCATTGACTCACAGTGTATGTGAATCTTTTGTGTAATCATTTTTTAAAAATGAGATGGATATTTTCTCAGTATCCATTTAGTAAATAATAGACATGAATGACACCAAGATATATAAGGAGAAAGCATAAATCAGACCTCAGTTCTGTCCTAGATGATTTGAAGGGTGGAAGGAGAAGTAGAGCCCAGAACAGAGAGCTGCTGCTCTGGTGTTTCATAAAAGGGAGTGGCTTCATGGAGAAGGCAGGGTAGAGTTGACCTTAAAGGATAAATCGAATTCTTAACAGAGATTTGGGGAAAATCGAAAAGAGCTTGAAAATGTAGATTAGGTTTATATTGTGGAGGCCTTAAGTGCCAGGCTGAGGAGGTTTTATTTAGGAACCTTTGAAGTTTTTTTAAGCAGCAGCAGATCTTAGTTTGAGCTGTTGTTGAGGGGTATTGACCTGGTACTGGTGTGTAGAATAGGTTGCATATTTCCAGAACGCAGGAAGAATGATGCCTGTGAATGGAAGGCTAAGATTTGAGAAACCAGGTAAAAGTAGTCTGTGGAAGTTGGCAATTGTATGTACATGGCCTCAGGTTAAAAATGGTGCCTTGAGAAAGAAGTAAGATCCTCTTAGACTCTGAACTGGTTTGGGGAGGGGATGGAGTATGAAGTGAAAGGAGGAGTTTGGTTTGTAGAGTTTGAGATGCCAGAGGGCCATCCAAGTGGAAAGATAATCACCAGACAATAAGAAATGCAAAGCTGAAGCTTGAGCCTTGCTGGAGTCATTGATTCAGGAGCTATGAGTTGAAGCTATAGAAGTGGATTAATAAAAGGATAATCTCAAGAAACAAATGATTTTAGGGTTACATCTTTCCCTTGAATTTGAAAAAGAATCAAGTTATGTTAATAGAAAAAGGTGGTTCACATCTGAAATTTGGTATTTCACTGCATTTTAGACCCACTAAAAAGGCTAGAAATAGTTCATGAAGTTTGGAAAAGTTATGCCTAAGATTATTTGGGTCCTCATCTAAACCATGCTGCCTGGATTAACATTCGCTTTCCTGTTTTTGCATTCCGTAACATAATGCCATCTTGTACTTTTAGATATTGATTTTCCCACATAGGTACATTTTTGCAATTGTTTTCCTAATGAGTTGCAAGACAGATAAAATGTGAACAACTGCAGCATTAAATTTCACTTCGGAAGAGTTTGTTTCTTTTTAGCTTGAGGTTGGTAAAATTGATTGATTTCTTCCCCCACTTTCATTTGCACTGAATACTGGAAGGTTTTTAGAAAGATAGAAAAAGAGTTTCAGGTGGTTTCATACCCTCAGTTTACAATCTGAGGAACATTTTTTTAAAAGCTTGCTTCCAAACCTGTAGCACATTGCCCTTGTTGAGTCTACAGTTTAAAGTTATTTTCCAAAAGAAGAGAACATGGCAGTTATATTGCCCCCCTCATCTCCCATGCTAGCAAGTAGGAAGTTCGGACAGTTTCATAACATGGCCCATTCACAATTCCCCATTGAAATTTAGAGGCAGGTCACCTTCTATGAATACACAAAGACACTATTGTGGTCAGAAGTGAGCTGGCTTAGTGAACACAATTCTTTTTATACTAAAAAATTTTTTTTCTTAAGCTAACAAGTAGGTGATAGAAACAATGAATAAAAAATAACTTTTTCTAGAATATATAAATAATTTTAAGTGACCACTGAAATGTAAATTTAGAATTCCAAGGCAATTTCTGCAGAGGCGATAGTTACACAATCATTCTGTTGAAAGCTAAGATTTAGATGGCATTAGGAGGCTGACACACAGTAATTACTAGTAGTACTTGTTGGCTTGCAGACAGGTGGGGGTTGGGCCTCCAGAATCCCCTGCAGCATTTTCCTGTAATCTGGATGAGTGATCTTCAAACATGTGCTTTCAAACTACTTAAATACCATATTCTTCTTCCTATCTTGCCTTTCATTTTTATATTACCACAGATACTTTCCTCATAGTCTTGCCAGTGCTTGTAGAATGCTTAGAAAAAGTTCGAGAAACCACTGGGCTAAGTACACAGAGGGAGAGGCTAGCAATATTTTTAAATTGGTTTTTAAATTTTTTATAGCTTGATGGTAGATAACAGTTGCTTCATTTCAGTAATCTGAAAAACAGTCCTCAAAAGACCTCCCAATAATTTAGAATTCTTAAATGACAGAATGTTTTATTTTCTTTATCATATATTTGAGAGATTGATTTAAAGAAAAATAATGCTTGACTATCTGAAATAATATTTTAACTCTATCGTAAAATCTCTGCCTGGTATATCAGAACAACTAACTGTGGAAGGGTAAAATGCAGAGAACCAGGCATTGGATCCATCCTTCTCTATGTTACTAAAATCTTAAACCTGTAGAACTTTACTATCACTGTGTTCCTTTTTAATGTGAAAATATTAATAAACACAGAGTATTTTTAAAAGGTTTTTAGCTATATATAAAAAAACCCTATGCTTTACACAATGTGTATATTGAGTTGATACTGATTATGATAATTAGATGATATTATACAATCATTCGTTCAACAAACATTCACTTACTGAGCACCTGCTAATGTTCCAGGTACTGATTATTTAAAGGTGATTGAGACACAGCCTCTGTCCTGAGCCTACAGTCTAGTAGGAGGTGACAGATTTGTAAATAATAGATTTGAAGTTGCTGAGCAATTTAAAAAAAAAAAAAAAACCTGTGTACCTCTCGCCCCAGCAAATGTGTCATAGTCATGTTCAGTCCCTTGCAGTGCGCAGCACTCAGTAGGTGTGCAGATACTATTTGCACTAATCCCTTACTAATATTTAGTGAGAGAATGAGAACGTGTTATAGTGTGTATATGTACATGCCCCAAAAGGGGTCAGTGTTATACAGATGGTTGACAAATAATGTCTTGGTGCCTAAGGAAAAAACCCTAAACTTATCATAAGTAAACTTGGCTATCTGAAGACAGCAGAGGCAGATGCTGACTAACCCTTATATAACGAATAATTAAAAAGGAAAGTGAAAAAGGGGCCATAGAGAATCCAGACCAGTAACATCTGACAAGGGGGGTTGGGGGTCCTAAAGTTGAGGAACTGCTAATTTAAGAAAAATGTACTTAGCCTTTGTTATCCATGCCTTGCAGCTAAGCAAGTTATGAGGTACTGGGCATTTCACAAAGGAGAATGTAAAGAATGTACCTTTAAGTTTGTCTTCAAAAGGGAGGGAGGAAGCTGTCCCAGGCTTCCACTGAAGCTAGTAATCTTGCAGAACTTGATTTTTACAGGATAATGGAAATTAGTATCTTCATCCATTACTATTTGTTGCTTGAACAGGTAGTAACTGGATAATTTGTCTTCCTTTGGCCAACCCTGAAATACAAAATCCAAATAAATGCTAGACCCTGGGGTAGTCAGGTGCCAATACTGTAGCAACTCTTGCTTAATTCCAGCATTGGGTTTTAGTGAATATTAGTTCGGCAGCATAAAATACAGTGGTTTCTGAAATTACTTTTTTTTTTAGCTTGGGAAAAATAAGTGGGATTCCCTGGTGCTTCGTGCCCAGTGCAGCTGTAGCTTAGAAAGCTGGTTTAAGAGGTTAGGGGAGGGTCTGTGTGCATTGGCAAGTGAATGTGATTTGTTGTGCAACTATCAGGCTCTGCAGTAGGAGGTCTGCTTTTGCTGGCGATAGATTATTTCTCATTTCACTCAAACATTTCATGTCTTTTGGATTAGCATTTACACAAAAATTATTTTTAGTGTTTACATTTAAGTACCCTCATGAGATGCAAGAATTAAGTGGAAGTCCACAACTAATATTTTCTATTCAGCATCCCCCCAAATTCTCTCATATTAGCTTTGTCGTAATAGACTGTCCTAATGGAGGCGTTTCTGAATTGTTCTCTTTATTCTCTCATCTCTTCTACCTCCCCTAGGGAATGAAAGCTACTGGTTGATTTTAAAATGCCTGGGCCTCACAGGTTTGGAGATGTCCCAGAATAAGGCACAATGTCAACAGCAGGAATTGCTGCTCAGGAGATCAGAGTCCCATTAAAAACTGGATTTCTACATAATGGCCAAGCCATGGGGAATATGAGGAAGACCTGCTGGAACAGTCACAGTGAGTTTACAAAGTAAGTAGAGGATGTCATGTTGCTGTAATCTGGATGAATGTGCGATACTAAAATGAGAGAGGCTATGATTGCTCTTTGTTGTGACGAAGGTATCTTCCTCTCCTTTCAGCAACTTTTTAAATATTGATCCCATAACCATGGCCTACGATCTGAACTCTTCTGCTCAGGAGCGCCTAATACCACTTGGTATGTATTCTGAAAATCTGATCACAGTAAGCATTTGAGAACTGTCTGAATTCAGGTTAGTTTGTCCTCCAGCATTATTTTTTTAAATGAGGAAACCTGAACTATTTCCAACAACAGCCTGACCCCTAGTGGCAACAGATTGAGAAGATAACTGTGTTTTTCTTAAGCTATTGTTTTCTGCCTCCATCCTGGGTCACTGATTCCTAAGTAGGATTGTTTGTGGACGTGTGATCTTCTAAAATCAAGAATCAGTTCTCATTCCAGCTGTGATGCATACTTTACTTCATGAAACCTTAGACAAGACCTCCCACCTTTCTTACTAGTATTGAATGCACGTTTGACAGTAATAGATGAAAACAGTATAAATATTCCTCAAAATTTAGAAAATAATCTGTTTAATGTGATTATTATGTTCCTTGGATCTTTGTCAAGAGCTGCGTGTGACTTGAACACATTGCAAGAAAGTCCATTCACTCACGTATGATGATGTGCTGGCAGTAAGGACTTGGTCTTATCTCAGTGGTACCCTGCATGCCTTGTATTATCACATGTCTTCAGTGGCAAGGCTTGTATCCTATGGTATCATGTAAATTATATGCTGTTCGTCTTCCGCGAATTTTGCACACGTCACAAAACTTGCCTGTGATGTGTGGGTGTGCATTGTGCACATGTCCAAGGGAGATAGAAGAGATACTTTGTTCTTTGAACCACACCATGTGCGGTAACAATCTTCTGGTCTCTAATTACACCTGTGGTGGTTGCATGGGTGTTTTCAGGGTGACAGCAGTCAGGTGTTTCACTCACAGTTAGGAAGAAAGCTGTGGAAGCATAGGTAGCTGGGGCACTCTCCCCCTCACACAGGTGGAGAGAGGATTGTGGATCTTTTCTTAACGTCTCTTGTTCGTTCTAGGGCACACTTCCAGATCTGCTCCGATGAATGGCCACTGCTTTGCAGAAAATCGTCCATCTCAAAAGACCAGCTTGCCCCCTCTTCTTATTCCCCCAAGTGAAAACTTGGGACCACATGAAGAGGATCGAGTTGTATGTGGTTTTAAGAAACTCACAGTGAACGGGGTTTGTGCTTCCACTCCTCCACTGACACCCATCAAAAACTCCTCTTCCCTTTTCTCCTGTGCCCCGCTTTGTGAACGGGGTTCTCGGCCTCTTCCACCATTGCCAATCTCCGAGTCCCTCTCTCTGGATGACACAGACTGTGAGGTGGAATTCTTAACTAGCTCAGATACAGACTTCCTTTTAGAAGACTCTACACTTTCCGATTTCAAATATGATGTTCCTGGCAGGCGAAGCTTCCGTGGGTGTGGACAAATTAACTATGCGTATTTTGATACCCCAGCTGTTTCTGCAGCAGACCTCAGCTACGTGTCTGACCAAAATGGAGGTGTCCCAGATCCGAATCCTCCTCCACCTCAGACCCACCGAAGATTAAGAAGGTCTCATTCGGGACCAGCTGGCTCCTTTAACAAGCCAGCCATAAGGATATCCAGCTGTTGTATACACAGAGCTTCTCCTAACTCCGATGAAGACAAACCTGAGGTTCCCCCCAGAGTTCCCATACCTCCTAGGCCAGTAAAGCCAGATTATAGAAGATGGTCAGCAGAAGTTACTTCGAGCACCTATAGTGATGAAGACAGGCCTCCGAAAGTACCGCCAAGAGAACCTTTGTCACCGAGTAACTCCCGAACACCGAGTCCCAAAAGCCTCCCGTCTTACCTCAATGGGGTTATGCCCCCAACACAGAGCTTTGCCCCTGATCCCAAGTATGTCAGCAGCAAAGCCCTGCAGAGACAGAACAGCGAAGGATCTGCCAATAAGGTTCCTTGCATTCTGCCCATTATTGAGAATGGGAAGAAGGTTAGTTCAACACATTATTACCTACTACCTGAGCGACCACCATACCTGGACAAATATGAAAAATTTTTTAGGGAAGCAGAAGAAACAAATGCAGGCGCCCAAATCCAGCCATTACCTGCTGACTGCAGTATAGCTTCAGCCACAGAGAAGCCGGACTCAAAAACAAAAGTGGATCTGGGGGGCCACGTGAAGCGTAAACATTTCTCCTATGTGGTTTCTCCTTAGACCTTGGGGTCATGGTTCAGCACAGGTTACATAGGAGCAAATGGTTCTCTTTTCCATTTTGATTGAAGTTCACAGAAAAATCCCTTGAATTGCAAAATAAAATAGTTGAACTCTGTCTTAATGTGGAAGGTTTAGAGCAGTTGTGAGATGCTGTTATGCTGAGAAACCCCGATTTTGTTAGCATTGGAAAAATTCTTTCAAGTCTATAATTTAAAGATGTGATGGTGGGGAGGGGAGGACGGGAAAGCTTTTTATATATGCATACATGACATACCTATATATAAACTCGCAGTATAACCATAGACCATAGCTGCAGGTTAACCCATCAGTTACTATCTTAGAGTAATATATATTCAGAATAATAAACTCAAGCTAGAGAAACGAGTCCTGATAGACTGAAAATTGAGCAAACGGAAGACGATACAGTATTGTTTAGATCAGAATCATAAAAAAAATATTTTTGTCTAGTAAGTTTGAAGATTTCTGGCTTTTAGGCCTGTTCTATTTTGTTTCATCTATTTGTGCAGGCAGTCTTTTCCATGGAGGGCAGGGTATCCATTCTTTACCATGGGTGTACCTACCTAGGTGAAAAATCATCCCAAGGCCTCGTACTTCCAGGTTTCATGTTGCATCTTGTTGAGGGAGGGAGAGCAGCTTACTTGGCAACCATATTGTCACCTGTACATGTTATACATCTTGAAAAATAAAACGATAATAGAACTAGTGACTAATTTTCCCTTACAGCTCCACCCACTGAAGTGGCTCATCATAGTGTGGGCCTATTAGAGACAGTACATTAGACTCAAATGGAAAAGTATACTAGATGCCAGTGTTTAGGATGTCAGTTTTACAAAATAATGAAGCAATTAGCTATGTGATTGAGAGTTATTGTTTGGGGATGTGTGTTGTGGTTTTGCTTTTGTTTTTTTAGACTGTATTAATAAACAAATACAACACAAGCTGGCCTTGTGTTGCTGGTTCCTATTCAGTATTTCCTGGGGATTGTTTGCTTTTTAAGTAAAACACTTCTGACCAATAGCTCAGTATGTCTGAATTCCAGAGGTCACATCAGCATCTTTCTGCTTTGAAAACTCTCACAGCTGGCTGCTTCACTCAGATGCAGTGAGACATATAGTTTGTGTTCCTATTTTCACATCGTTCAATGTATTTATCTTGAATAGATAAGCACAGAAGAGAAGGTGCTCACTAACAGAGGGACATTACCGCAATGTTCTCTTTAACAGTTAAACAAGCTGTTTACAGTTTCAACTGCTGAATATTATTTGAGCTATTTAAAGCTTATTATATTTTAGTATGAACTAAATGAAGGTTAAAACATGCTTAAGAAAAATGCACTGATTTCTGCATTATGTGTACAGTATTGGACAAAGGATTTTATTCATTTTGTTGCATTATTTTGAATATTGTCTTTTCATTTTAATAAAGTTATAATATTTATGACACCATTAGTAATGTTTCTTGCCTAACTCTTATAAAGTATATGAAGCAATTTGACAGCATTATTTTTAAGCACAAGAGAATATTCTTTGAAGTTTAATGATTTCTTGAAACACTCTTTAAAATGAAAAATAATTAGTGCAATCTTTTTCACATATTATGGAAGTATACAGTGGAAGTGAGCTGTTTGTGTTTACCTTTTAACAACTGAAAGAGAACTGGAATCTGGGGTTACTATCAAAACAATGACATTGTGGGGTGGGAATCCACATCAAGGAGAATGTGACAGAAGAAACCAGTTCTGATGTGTAGACTTGGTTTGACTCATGCTGAGTTTTAGGACTAGGTCCTGGTTACTCTGGGCCCTTTGGCAGGTTTGCTTCTTGCTTATTTGAGGACACCCAAGGAATCTGTGCCTGCCTTGGCCTGTCACAGAGATGGCAAGTCCACAGGGGACAAATGGGAGCCTGACAGCCTTTGGATGGAGGCAGGGGCTGGAGTGCTATTTGTGAGCTTAGTCCCGTGTTACCTAGCCTTGTGCTTGCTTTTCTTTACTGTCCTCTGCAGGCTCCTTCATCCTTTATCCCTTGGGAAAGGGTTGGAGCCCTCCACGACCTTCACCAGGCACCTGCACTGTCTTGCTGCTCTCCAGAGTGAAGAGTGAGGGCTCAGGTTATCTGGGTTGAAGTTCCAACTCCATCTCTTTCTAATTCTGTGTGAGGCAGACTATTTAAAATCCCCATACCTTAGTTTTCTCATTGGTAAAATGGGCGGAGAGGTGGGAATTACTCTGACAACTGCATATAAACCATAGTATCTGGTACATAGGACCCCATACACGAGAACTGTTTTTGTCATCTGAAAGCATTTTATAGATGAAGACGCAGGCTTGGGACATTCAGTCAACAGACACTCGTTAAATCCCAGCCCCATGCTGGATCCTGCGGAAACACATCCCCTTCCCTTACGGAATTTAAAGCAGATCATGTAATTATGATTACATCTGACATTAAGTGCTAAATAAAAAGGTGGTGAACAGTGGGAGCAATGAGGACAGATAAAGGGACCTGTGAGGGTTAGAATGGAAGCTGAGGGAGGAGGAGTGAGCAGGGAGGTGTGTTACTGGCAGATGATGTGTGAGACCCTGAAGCAGGAAATGGCTGGGCAGCTTTCCAGAAAGAGGCTGTCAGGAGTAGGAGGGGCCTGGAAAAGGGTGGTAGGTGCCTCTAAAAGATCTAAGCAGGACAGGAAGGTGATGTGATTTCAGAGGACAGTGGGCCGGGTGCAGAGGCTCATGCCTGTAACCCCAGCACTTTGGGAGGCTGAGGTGGGCAGATCACCTGAGGTCAGGAGTTCGTAAACCAGCCTGGCCAACATGGTGAAACACCGTCTCTACTAAAAATACAAAAATTAGCTGGGTGCAGTGGTGGGCGCCTGTAATCCCAGCTACTCCAGAGGCTGAGGCAGAAGAATTGCTTGAACCCGGGAGGCGGAGGTTGCAGTGAGCCAAGATGGCGCCACTGCAGTCCAGCCTGGGCAACAGAGTGAGACTCCATCTGAAAAAAAAAAAAAGAACAGTAGCTGTTGTGTGGAGGACAGATTAGGGAGAAGCAAAAGGAAACGGGAAGACTTAATGGACAGAGACTACTATAGTCCTGAACTGAGACAAGACCGCCTTGGGCAGTAGAGATGGAGAAAAACAGTAAAAGATACCTGGGAGGTAGAAACGTAAGTTCCAGACCATGGGGGCACATGTGCCATGCACCTTTCTCAAAGAACGTTGGCTGAGCGCGAGCGTGGGGACTCACAGGGCTTCCTGTGCCCTGTCCTGATGCATGGCCTGACCCGGGATGCAGGAAGTCCCTGCTGATTGGATGCCTGAATGCAGCACTTCCAGTACTTTATCTGCTTCTCAGATTTCTTTTTTTTTTTTTTTTTTTTTTTTTTGCCTCTCCGCTCCCCTCCACTACCTTTTCTTGGTCATATGGTCAAGAATACGTTTCATTGGTTCTGTTTGCTTTCCATCTTACCTTTGTATTTTTACTTGTGTTTGCATGTATATACCTTTTCCCTGATTTTTCCTGGCCAAGCAAATGTGTCTAGCCACCATGCTAATGCCACACTACCACCAGAACAGCCCCTAGCACCAGCTGCCTACCAGCTTATTCCTCAACCAGTACACAAAGCAAGTTAATTCTAAAGAGTTCTTGTGGCATAGGTCAAGCCCAGCACTTCTGACATGCTTCTCTGTTGCTACGTAAGATACCAATGGGAAATCAGCTGTGTGGTTAGCTGCCACTTTATGCACTGTTGAGTTCTCAAAGATGGTTATGTCACAGAACAAAGTACTGGCTAGAGTCAGGAAATCCAAGTTCCTGTCTTGATCTCTCACTTTTTTTTTTTTTTTTAAAGAAACAAAGTCTTGATCTTGTTGCTCCAGGCTCCAGGCTAGAGTGCAGTGGTGCCAATCTCGGCTCACTGCAATCTCTGCCTTCTTGGTTCAAGTGATTCTCCTGCCTCAGGCTCCTGAGTAGCTGGGATTATAGGCACCTGCCACCATGCCCGGCTAATTTTTCTATTTTTAGTAGAGACGGGGTTTCACCATGTTGACCAAGCTGGTCTCGAACTCCTGACCTTAAGTGACCTGCCTGCCTCAACCTCCCAAAGTGTTGGGATTACAGGCGTGAGCCACCCCGCCCAGCCTTTGACCTCTCACTTTTTTTGACTTTTTATTTATTTATGTATTTTGAGATGGAGTTTCAACTCTTGTTGCCCAAGCTGGAGTGCAATGGTGCAATCTCGGCTCACAGGACCCTCTGCCTCCCGGGTTCAAAAGCTTCTCTTGCCTCAGCCTCC
>CAUYQU010085655.1:0-35850 GCA_963574635.1 Cheracebus regulus
CTCCCACCCACACACACACACCACACACAAACAACCCACACACACCCACACACACCCCCCCACCCACCCCCCCCCACACCCCCCCACCCCCCCGGGGGGGGGGAGAGAGAGAGAGAGAGAGAGAGAGAGAGAATTTCCCAATTTATGGCAAAGCTGGGAAGTCAAGAGTCCCTTCATCCCCCCTACCAACTTCTCTTCCTTCCCATCTCCATTCACAAGTCTTTAGGGACGGATCAGCAGACGCCTGGGGCTAACATTGCACACAAGTGGAGAAGGACTAATGAGGTCTTGGTCACTCTAAGTGCTGGCCTCTTCCTCTCTGGTTCAGCCCCTTTTAGGAAGAGAAATGCAATAACCTCACTTCTGTTCTCTCAGGCAGAGGGTGTCCAGTGACAGTGGGTGGGCATGTGGATTAAGCTTTCTCAGTGAGGGTCTCCAATCTCTCTTCTTTGGCATGCCATGTCACACTCCTTTTGCCTCTATTAATGTGCAACTGACAGCAGGAATGCCTCTAGATGTTATGGTGATTAAATGAGCTCGTATTTGCTAAGTGCTTAGATGACAGCAAGTCTGCAGGAGCCTATCTTAGGTCAGGCTCTTTAGAAAGGGTGCTGAGATGGGGGTTCTTGAGTGAGCGGCTGGTTGGAGCCATGCTTACATGGGTAAGGAAGGCGGGACTGGGCAGGGCAGGAGCTGGCAGAGCTGTGATTTCAGAAGTCTAGCCTCAGCCTGATCCCATGGGGAGCTTTGGGGTGTCAAGGGCCTTCGAGTTTGTCCCACCAAGGCAAGGAAACTGCACGGTCAGCTCCTGGGGGTGGGTGTAACCTCTCAGACATCTCTGTTAGTGAAGGATCATCCTCACAACCCTCCACAAGAAGGGAGCCTGCAGCTCTACAAGTAAACAATTTCATGACAGCAGCTCCATGTGCCAAGGGGCAAGAGCTCAGAACTTGGGAATCTGAACACCTGAGCCTCAGTTTCCTCATCTGAGCCATCTTCCCTTTGATCTCACAAAGCCTCTCATGAGTCCCCAAATTGAGGCTGACACTCTGGCTTCATTTGTGGACAAGTCACAGCTGTATTATAAGGGCCTATTTCTGTGTTTAGTCACTGAGGGAGTGCAGGCTGGAGCACAGACTATCCTCTTCTCTGCAGCATCCCCACACCCAGCACAGTGTCTGCACATGGGAGGTCCACACATATTTGCTGCCTGCCTGAACGGGTAGAGATCTTTCACCTTGAGTGAAGACTCCTCGGCACTGGCCTCTTTGAGCTCCTAATTGGAGGCAGCTTCCCCTACCCCTTGCTCTACTTGATGTTTTTTTTCATTTTGCCTTTTCTTCTGAGTCCTTCGATGTGTGGTGTCTGTGTTCTTCTCTTTCCACCCTCTCTCTGCAGAAGTCGGTTTCACTCCAATATGCTCCATCCCCATTCAAAGTACTTTCGAGTGATAGATTTATGTCCAGATTTGTGAGATTCTAAAAGGGCCAGGGAGGGTGGAAATGTAGCTTTAGAAAGGCCATGTTGGGTGGTAAGGTAAGAAGGCAGTGGCAGCCCCATTGGCAAGAAACCATACCAATTGGAAGGGAAGATGTCAGAGCAGGGACACTCAGCACTTGGGGCATTCCCTGGCACACGTGACATCACAAAGTATTTGCTTTTTTATGGTCCCCTCTTTCCCCTGGACACGTAATAATCATGCATGTTTAACTAAAAGGACTCATGAGGTGGAATTTCTGACATAGAACATTCAGGTAGGGGTAGATACTTGGGGAGCAAGAAAGTTTCTGTGTTGTAGCAGGAGGAGGGGGAGAAAGGACCTTCCTTGGATATTTTCTTGGACGTTGCTATACCTTGACATTTTTTTTTTTTCAGACAGGGTCTCTGTTCTGTTGCCCAGGCTGGAGTGCAGTGGTACAAACTTGGCTCACTGCAGCCTCGACCTCCCCGACTCAAGTGATCCTCCCAAGTCAGCCTCCCAAAGTGTTGGGACTACAGGTGTGAGCCCTTCAGAACATAGCCCTTCTGAAGCTGCATTTCCACCCTCCCTGTGTTGTGATTACAGGTGTGAGCCACCCGGCCCAGCCCCACATTCTTCTTCTTTTTTTTTTTTTGAGTCGGAGTCTGTTGCCCAGGCTCTGTTGCCCAGGCTGGAGAGAAGTGGCAATCTTGGCTCACTGCAACCTCCGCCTCCCAGGTTCAAGCGATTCTCCTGCCTCAGCCTCCAGAGTAGCTGGGACTACAGGCGCGCGCCACCATGCCCGGCTAATTTTTGTATTTTTAGTAGAGACGGGACTTCACCACACTGGCCACGCTGGTCTCGAACTCATGACCTTGTGATTCACCCGCCTCGGCCTCCCAAAGTGCTAGGATTACAGGCGTGAGCTACCACGCCCAGCCCATTCTTCTTTTTTAAAACAACATTTCCTCTCATAAAAGTGACAAAATGGTAACATTTTACAAAAAATTGGAAGACAATGTTTAAAAATCCAACCAAAGGAATGCGAACTCTTGTGAGCATTTCGGGACATTTTCCTCCAGTCTCTTCCCCTGTGTATCTGGATTCTAATCAGGCTCTACCAGATATTTTTGTTATCACTGTAACTGTTTAAAAATCTCCCAATACTGTCCTGCATTTCCTGGCATAACGTGCTGCGTCTGTGGAGACCCACAGCCGAAGTAGGTGGGGGGCTTAGAGCAAGACACAGCTCTCACTCTGGAGCTTGAGCTCAGCTGGGAGCCTGTGAAACATTAGTTGCCGTCTACACTGAAAGCTTCAGGAGTCGGTCGGCTTCCTCCCTAGCAATGGTCTACTTGGGTCTCCGCTCAAACAATCAGACCCCACAAACAGGATGAAGACTCAGGGAAGGTCAAGGAGCTCCCGCCTATTGTGGGGACCCAGGTCAGCCCTTTTGGGGCTGTCCTGGCGGGGACGCGAAGTGGCCACCTGCCCGCTTCCAGTGGTCTGCGCCGCCCGAAAGGACCTGCCGCGGGCTCCCGCAGCTTCTCAGCTCCCTCGGCCCCGCCTTCAGGGGCTTTTCCCACCTTCGCAGAACCAGACGGGCTGTGTGAGAGACCCAGGGCGCAGCCTCCCCTCAAGTGCGCAGAGGATCTCCCCAGACAGCCAGAGTCCGGGAGCGGGGGAAGGGAGGGAACTGCCCGCTCTCTCGGGAATTGTTTGCGCCCGAGGAGTCACCCCAGGCAGGCCGCGCCCGCAGTCCGGGTGGGGCGTCGTCCTCCCCGCCCACCTTCCTCTCCGCCTGGGCCCGGGGGCGGACTGACGCGGCGGCGCCCATCCTGGCCCCCGTGCGGTTTCCCGAGGCCGGAGGAAGGTGGTGCAGCGGGTGGGAGAGAGGGAGGAGCGTGCGGACAGGGAGGACGACGGAGGGGGAGGAGCAGGCGGTGGGGTGGGGGTGGGGTGGGGTGGGGTCGAGGACCCGAGCGCCGAGGAGGACCCCGAGGGAGACTGGGGGCGGAGCGGTCAGCGACCGGGAGCCACGGCGGACGCGGGGCCAGGGGAGGCGGAGCAGAGGGAGTGGGTGGAGAAGCAGAGGCGGTGGGAGGAGCAGGAGCCTCCGTGGGAGATTCGGGAGGAGCCGCCGGCAGGGGAGGAGCCGCGGGGGCTGGGTGAGAACGGGGCGGGGCAGCCGTGGGCGGGGCCTGCCCACGCCCCGCCCCCTCCCGCCGGAGCCGCGCTGAGGAACGAAGATGGCCGGGCGCGCTGCGGGAACGGAGGGGCGGCCGGCGGCGGCGGCGGCGGCGGCGGCGGCGGCTCCTGGGCTGTGACTTCGCGCGCAGCGGCCACCTGGGCTACCCGAACGGAGTGGGCGGCGCGGGCAGCGGCTCGCAAGGGCGGGCGGGCGGGCGCCGGTGCACGGGCGCCGGGCGGAGGATGCACCGGGAGCGGCGGGCGGCTCCCCGCGGCCGCCCCCGCGCCCCGGGCGCCGGGCCTTAGTACTGGCGGAGGAGGCGGCGCGCGCGGGGCGGCCGGGCGGCGGCGGGGCCCGCGCCGTCATGCCTTGGCTGAGCGGAGGTCGGCGGCGACGGCGGGGACAGCCGCGCGAGGCCCCGCGGGAGTCGCCGCCGTCCACGCAGCCCCAGCGGGAGCCGCCGCCGCCGGCGCCTCCCGCCGCGGTCCCCACGCCTCCCGTCCCCTCCGCGCCACCGCCGCGGGTCCGGGAGAGCGCCGAGCTGCCGCTGCCCGCAGGCTGGGAGGAGGCGCGAGACTACGACGGCCGCGTCTTCTATATTGACCACAACACGCGCCAGACGTCGTGGATCGACCCCCGCGACCGGTAAGCGGGCCGGCTGGGGGCTCCAGACCCGGCGCGGGCGCTACGACCCGGGCCGCCGGCCGGCGCCACCGCGGATGCGCTGGGGACACGCCCCGCCCAGCGCGGGGCCGCCGAGAGCCCCCGGGCCCGGGCAGAGTTCGGAGCGCCTCCATCCCCGGACTGGGGGACTCCCTGGAGTGCTCCAGTCCTGGCTACGATTGAGGCGCCCCCATCCCTTGGGCCCAGGGAGAGGATCGGAGACACCAGGAGGCCCTCGGGGCTGGGTGCAGATCTTTGGTTCCCGGGGCCCTGGAGAGGATCCGCCCCCCAATACCCCGACTCCCAGGGCTCTGACCAAGAACGGAGGTGCCCCCGCTCCCGGCCTCGAGTCCTCTGAGCGCCGAGGCCAGCCACCTCCCGGTTCCCCGCTGCTGGGCGGACCCTCTGATTTGGTTCCCTCACGTCACCCGCTGTCCGGCGCCTGGGAACTGGGCGCCTGGAATTTCCTCTCCAAGGGCTGACAGATGGCCCTCTTTTCCTTTCTCTGTGGTAGCCTCGCCCATCCCAGTCCCGGGCGTCTGCTGCCCACTGCCCGGGCTCTGGCTCTGCAGGTGTCCCCAGACCCGCGGTGGCGAGATGAGCTGTCACCTTGGATCACAAACGTGCGCCCCAGCTTTGGGGTGCGGGTTCCCTATCTGGCGGGCTCAGGCTGGTTTCCATCCAAAACCTGATGCCAGATGGGCCCTTGAGGGATTCCCAACCCTTTTGGAGTTGGAGAAGTCTGTTCCCAAACTGTTGGTTGCTCTTTAGCGCCTTGAAATTCGTGAGTTAAAACTGTTTGAAATAGCCTTCTGTACTGCAGCCAGAATGCAATATGATTAGTCCCATATGCTTTCGGAATAAACGAAAAACAAGAGTTGTATTTTAAGTTTCCTTTTTGTGCAAGATATGCATGGGGTACAAAGCTGTCTTATTCACCTATAAAAACACAATCAAGTAAAAACTGATTCTTCTGAAAGCACTACCAGATCTCATTTAATTAATTTCATGTAATGAAGCTTTTCCGTAACTTTTTGCTCGATCGTCTACTGGTTTCGATTGTTCATCTGCTTTTATAGATACGTATTTTGTGTGGAATTGGGAATTCTGTGGACACCAAGTGTTCCCACAGGTTTTCTGATGTCTTGTCCTCTCTAGAGCAATTCTCCTCCCAGGGCCTGAGTGCCAAAAAGGAAACACCACAGGCTTCCCAGTGATTTGAAGACTTGCAAAGGCCCAGTGTGGTGACATTGTGCCTGCTTCCTCCTACCTGCACAGGGAAGGCGGCCTGCATGGCACTGGCATCTGAAAATAAACTTTTGAGGAGAAAAGCTGCTGAATTGTTTGAAGATTTCTGAGTTCAAGCAGGGAAAAACAAAAGAAAACAAAACAAAAAGGTCGTGGTTCCCTAACATTCTCACTGAATGTTGCAGACCTCTGGCCTATATCAATCCTAGTACAATTTTATGGGTTAAAAAGATGCTTAGTTATTTTGAAAATCAGGTGAGATCATGTTATAATTTTAACCAAAGGCTAGAGCCCCAGCTGTTTGATCAAGCCTTGGATGGTTCTGGAATTGGTAGAACTGCTTGGAATGCAGTGTGCCCTTTTATACCGTATGTATGTTAAAAGCCTAAACAACTGGAAAATGAACCAATTAAAAATAGTGTTTTGCTTAGAAAAGGCTAAGGCTCACTTTCCGAGGGTAATGTAAAACAGTTGTGGTTATATTGGAGTGGAGATTCATGCTGAAAGGTATCAGTGTGAGGATTTTTGTTTTAATGGTACAACCTGTGACAAACGTGAGCGGACCATACAGAAATCAGCTTGGAGAATCTTGTTTTCCATGTATTTCAGACGCATTTCCTATATTCCTTTTTTCCAGAAATCGATTTGTTACTGAATAACATTTTTCACTTTTTTCAGACAATCACTTATGTTATAGGTTTTTTAAAAGTCTCCGTTCTAATGCTTAAAGTGTCAATTGAGTGAACAAAAATGCATATTTTACCTTTTTTTGTAAAGTAAGAACATGTGTGTACTTTTATGAGATGTTGTTTTTATAGTGAGTGAAAAATTCAGCAGGGGACAGCTTGAACTTCAGCTCCCATAATACCTTGCCCGAAATATGTATGGAATGTTCAGCAAGCCACAAACATTTAAGTGGAGTCGGCTGAAGGCTGTAATAGTCATTCTTCTTCCTCTTTCAAAACAGAACCTGGCCGAGTTTTATAGGTGGCGGGTTATCCTTTAAAGTTGTAATTAACTTTTATTATATGGGAAGAACTGTATGTCAGAGGGCAGTGTTTTCTCTGTGCGCATCTGACAGTTAAAACCCTTTTTGAGTCACATTTGAGTCACACAATTGGAAAATGATATTCAAGAAATATGAGGACTTTCACCAAACAGCTTCCACATAGAGACCTGACAGGAGAAAAGCAAATAAATGATAGCTTTTTATTCTTTTTAAGAAAATAAAATTATGGTGGAATAAATGAATGTAGTAGGTTAAGTGAAAATCGTTGTTGACTTTAAATATCATTTCATATAAACTTTCGTAAAAACTGTATAGCATAAAATATGGTCCAAGGGTTGTAAACAAAATCTCTTCTCGAGTTTTATAGTAATTCCATTCAGTGTTGTGTTTAACATTTGATATTGCCAGCTCAGAGCATGTAGGTGAAATTATTGTGACTCTGTTTTTTAAAGTTACAACAAAGAAGATACAAGCCTAAGGAGAAATCTTTACGGTTGTGGCTACAGATATATACACAATCTCAATATTTTAAAAACCTAATTTTTTAGTTTGATTATAAACCTACCTTTGGTTGGCTGGGCGTGGTGGCTCACGCCTATAATCCCAGCACTTTGGGAGGCCGAGGTGGGAGGATCACTTGAGATCAGTTCAAGACCAGCCTGGCCAACATGGTGAAACCCCATCTCTACTAAAAATACAAAAATTAGGCAGGCGTAGTTGTGTGCGCCTGTAGTCTCAGCTACTTGGGAGGCTGAGGCAGGAGAATTGTTTGAGCTTGGGAGGTAGAGGTTGCAGCGTGCTGAGATCATGCCTCTGCACTTCCGCCTGGGTGACAGAGTGAGACTCTGTTTCAAAAAACGAACAAAAAAACCTACATTCGATTTAAATTATTTCTATAGATTGATACTGTGCATATAATTTTCATAGTTTACTGGGAATCATACCCTAAAACTTTGTTAAAAACTACAAAGTTAGGCCAGGCATTCTGGTACATGCCTGTAGTCCCAGCACTTTGGGAGGACCAGGTGGCAAGATTGCTTGAGTCCAGGAGTACGAGACCAACCTTTGCAACATAGGGAGACTTTGTCTCTACAAACAAATAACATAGTTACCTGGGCGGAGTAGCGTGTGCCTATATACGCGGCGACTCAGGAGGCTGAAGTGGGAGGATTGCTTGAGCTGGGGAGATCCAGGCTGCAGTGAGCCATGATCGTGCCACTGCACTCCAGCCTGGGCGACAGAGTGACACCTTGTCTCAAAAAACAAACAAAAAACCCACACTAAAAAAACTGCAAAGTTAACTTATTTCTATGGCTGGTAATTTTCTTGCATGAATCTTGTGTGGTTTACATTAGTGGCACACTAACGTATTAACTGAATATATTAACTCAGAGTACCTTGACCACCTTATGAAAAGGTATTTACTATTTGATCAGAAAATATGGGAAGAACATTTTTGCCTCTTTTGTAAAGATTCACTGTCTTTGACAGTTGTGTTTACATGTGTCTTGCAGGGTTGTTTGGGAATTATCCTATAGATGGACTGAGTGATTGAAACCTCATGTTCCATTTCCTGTAGCTCAGGTGGAGTTGTACAGTATTGGAAATGCCAGCTGTGGGCAGTTTAAGTATAGTGGACAATATCACATTTGAGATCAAAGTGTAAATAATCATGAGGATGGCAGAAGAGCAAGATCATGTCATGGCATAAGCTCTTGGGGACCCATTTGCTCACCAGATGGGATTTGACCTGTGCTACATGGAAGAATTCTGTGGTATCTTAAAAGTCCTCTGAACAGGCTTTTGCTTTAAGGGGAAAGTAATCCTGGCTCTGGAATTTGCTAGGTTGCATCCCCATTTAACAGCCAAATAACATCATTGCTACCTTCTTGGAACTTTTATTTAGTTATTCAGTATTAACTAATAGGAGGTTGACTATATTTATCCCACGGAGTCTATTTCTGGATTATATAAACTGTCCTGGTTGAGCTTTCTGATAAACAGGTAATGATTTCTCCCTTTTTCTTTTTTTTTTTTTAAGGTTATAGATAGTGTTTGTATGAACATGGGGAGCATCTTGTTTTTAAGGCTGTAAGGGCTCAGTCCCTGAAAGAAGCATCTCTTGCTTCCATTTAGATCATCAACCCTCATTTTTTGGTCTAATATCTTTCTTTTCCTTTCCTTCCTTTTTTTTTTTTTTTTGAAAGAAAAGTGAAAGGAAAAGTAATTCATTTCCAAAAATTGCTCCCAGATATTTGGAAATCTCCAAGTTTCCTTCTCTTTCCTTTCACTCTGATTTGGGAAGTGGAAATAACACATATCACCATCTCTGGTTAGGTTCTACTTCAGGAGCCCATGGGTCAGCGACATGTTCATGGTCATCTGGTGAGCCTGTGGTAGGCTTCTTGACTTCCAGCCCAGGTTCTTTTGCTAATGGTGTCTGTCTTTCCCATAAATTTTTAATAAAACGAATCTGATGGAATAAAAGCAAAGTTAAATTCTACTGAATTCAGTTATCCCCATTTAAATCTAATAAAGTAAAGCAATATTTATGGAGGTTCTTGGCCTTCTGTATGCAGGGACAGTATGTGGAGACCAAGCTGATCTGAGAGGTGACAGACAGACACATGAAATGGAGACAACAATGGTTGCAAGGCACCCTAGGACTGATTCAATTTCTTGGATAATTATCACTTCTGAGAAAAGGAGGGCTCACTTGAGCCTGGGGTTGTCTTTGTCTTTGCACATACTTCTCCTGGGTGAGGGCTTCTAGTGATTTTCCAGCAGTAGAAAAGCAAGATCATCTATAGGGTGATCCACTTAGTCCATCTATAGGATAATACCCACACAACCCTGCAAAATGCACTTGTAAACACAATTGTCAAAGACAGTGAATCTTTACAAAGAGGGCAAAAATGTTCTTCCCATATTTTCTGTTCAATGGTAAATATTTTTTTTTTTTTTTTGAGACAGTGTCTTACCCTTGCCCAGTCTGGAGTGCAGTGATGTGATCTCAGCTCACTGCAACCTCCTGCTTCCAGGTTCAAGCAGTTCTCCTGCCTCAGCCTCCCAAGTAGCTGGGTTTCCAGGTGTGTACCACCACACCGGGCTAATTTTTGTATTTTTTGGTAGAAATGGGGTTTCTCCATGTTGGCCAGCCTTGTTTCGAACTCCTGACCTCAGGTGATCCACCCGCCTCAGCCTCCCAAAGTGCCGGGATTACAGGTGTGAGCCACCGTACCCAACCGGTAAATAGCTTTTCATACAGTGGTCAAGGTACACTGAGTTAATATATTCAGTTAATATATTAGTGTGCCGCTAATGTAAACCACACAAGACTCATGCAAGGAAACTATCAGCCATAGAAATGATAAGTTAACTTTGTAGTTTGGTTTTTGGTTTTTTGGTGTGGGTTTTTTTTTTTTTTTTTTTTTGGAAAAATGCAAGATCTGGACAAGATAAGGGGGAATAGGAGAAAAGTGCTGGCCTTGAAGTGCTGGATGTGTTCCAAATAAATGAGGGAATGAATCAACTCGACTGACCCAGAGCTGTCATGTAAGGGAAGTAAGACTAAGACCAGAGCATGCAGCTCAGAGTCCCACAGCTTTGGGGCTGGTAGAGCTAGGATCATCTTGTTCAAATTTTCTTTTCTACTTGACAGCCACAGCCAAGGGGTATGTTCTGCCGGCCATTAGAAGGGCAAGTGACTTGAGCTGGATCTTCTGACCCCTGTTTGGGTGCTCTTTCCAGAATGCCACCCAGCTGCCCAATCCACACCCATTTTTAAGCATCCTGCCTCTGTTCATTCATTCATTCATTTAACAACTGTTCATTTGTTGCACAATTTCTGAGTCTAAGCCACTCTTCCAGGGTTTGGTACTCCAGTGTTGAGCAACACCAGACAGGCTGCCGTCGGGCTTACCTTGTGCTTGTGTCCTTTTCCACGAGGCCTCACCATGCTGTTCCTGCCTTCAGGTTTCTCCCTGTAGGGATCCCTTGGCTCTGTGATTATAATGGACACATGCAGAGTGCTCTAGGCTTTGCATGGATGTTTTCTTTCTTTTTCTCTTTATCAGCTTTTTCAGTTTGAATTGCATGAATCTTTTCATGGAAAGCCCATGACGGCTGCGTGAGGTATAGGTGATAATGTGATAAAACTGAGGCCAAGGGAGATTGACTTAGTGGCCTCACTTCCTATAGCCAATGAGATCAGCATCTGTTCCACTTTGGAGTTGAGCCAGGTCCCCTGCCTGTTCTTGACCCTCCCTTGGCTAGGTAACTTCGTGCCCCTTGCACCTTGCTGTACCCACTAGTTAATTTGATCTTGAGTTCATTATTATTTGATATTTAATCCTTCCTGTGGTATAGTGTCCCCTCAAAGATGTCCACATTGTAGTCCCTGAAGCCTGTTAATAAGTAACCTTCCATGACAAAAGATACTTTGCAAATGTGATTAAGGTAAGGATCTTGAGATAGGAAGATGATCCTGGATTATGTGAGTGGGCCCACTGTCATCAGAAGCACCCTTACTAGAGGGAAGGAGGAGGGTGAGGTCAGAGTCAGAGATGAAGATGTGACAACCGAAGCAGAGGTTGGAGTCAAGTGGCCATGAGCCAAGCAATGCAGACAGTCTCCAGAAGCTGGAAAAGGCAAGGAAATGGACAGTTCCCTAGAGCCTGCAGATGGGACGCAGACCTGCTGACACCTTGATTTTTGCTGAGTGAAACTGATTTTGGATTCCTGACCTCCAGAACTGTAAGATAATAAATTTGTGTTGTTTTAAACAGATTTGTGGCAATTTGTTACAGCATCGGTAAAAAACTTAACACCCCCCCACATGCATTGTCATCTTAGTGAGAATGGAAGCATCTGGTCAGCTTGGTGTCTGTATAACAACCACAGCAGCTGATACTTATTACATGCTTAGGCAGGTACTGTGCAAAGCATTTTACACCTTTTTTCTCTCCCTGGCTTCATACAATATTCCCAGAGAGTCCTTGTTTCTTGTGCAAGCATGGAATGTCACTCACATTGAGACTCGCATCAGATGTGCTGTACCAAACATATGATGAGCTAGCCAAATATGGGGGCAGGGAGAGGTAGGCTTTCTGAGAGAAGAGGCCTGTTGGAAACTATTGGAAGTTTTCTCAGGCAGTCACAGGCCTGAGCTACAGTGATCAGGGGCATTCAGACTGGAAAAGGCAGGAATTGTGTCAGAGACATTGTGAAGTAAACTCAGTGCAGAAGATTTAGCTAATGCTTGAATGAAGGCAGGTGAAATTAGGAGGGCAGCAAAGGAATGTCACTAGCACCTAAGGAGGAGCCGGGACTCACTGGGGGCAACTGAAAAGCCTTCTATTAACCCCACTCAGAAGCTTTTATTGGTGGTGGTGGTTTTGTGAGTTCAATAACTTGGTTAAATAGAGAAGCATGTTGTATTGGTCAAGTTACTGTATTGCTGATGAGCAATGTCCTACAAGGTGTCCAAACTAAGAAAGTGTTATTTTTGTTTTATTTTTGGAGACAGGGTCTTTCTCCATTGCCCAGGCTGTGGACTGCAGTGGCATGATTATAGCTCACTGCAGCCTGCAACTCATGGGCTCAAGCAATCCTGTACGTGACCCTGGTCTAAAGTAACCCTGGTGGTGGGGTAATTCCTTGTTGTTGGGGCTGTCATATGTAGCATAGCATGTTTAGCAGCATCCCTGGCCTGTCCCCACTAGATCTAGATATTAGTAGCAAACTCCCCCACCCTCAGATGTCCCGAAAATGTCTTCACACATTGCCAAATGGCCCCTGGGGCAGGCAGCATCCCTTGGCTGAGAACTGCTGAGCTACTTCTATCTACCTGGTTACAATGCTTCATCTTTAGCGGATGAATTTGTTTTATACCTATTGTCAGTTCCTGAGATACTATGCAACGGAGGCCTGTTTCTGTGTTTCCATGAACAAATGTCAAACATGTGAAAAATCCTGAATTAGTATATGAAACTGGGACCATATATTACTGTGAGTGTATTCTTCAATTCTTGAAATACTTTCAACTGATAGGTATTTACTGTCAGGAATATACATATATGTAGTGGAACAGAAAATGCATCTGTTCACACCTCAGTGTTCTGCAGCAATCCAGAGAGCTGGCCGTTTGAATGTGTGTGTGTGTGTGTGTGTGTGTGTGTGTGCGCACACGTGCGCATGTATGTGCACGGGTGTTTGTGTGTGGAGGGGGAGATCGGGCTGCCTCAGATGCTCTGAGCCATTCAGTGCTCCGAGCCACTGGGTTCCCCCTTCTGTGGAGGAAGAAGGGGTGAGAAGAGTGGAGTGCTTCAGCCTTTGCTCAGAATCTAGAAATACAGAGCAAGGACATCTTGAAAGGCTGCTTATGGAGCTATGGGATTGTCAGCATTTTTCATTTGCAGGGTTCTCTTTTCATTTCTTTAAAGCAGAAGGGACTGAGGGACAGCATGGGGAGGAGGGAGGGATGTTGATGTTGAAAGTGAGTGGGAGAGATGGCTGCATCAAGCCTGGGGTGACTAGCCCCGCGGTGGCAGTGGGTGGATCTTTGAGGCAGGCAGGTGGTGCCCCAAGCAGCTTCTCTACCCGAGGCTCCATGCTCAGGAGAGAGAGCATCTACCAGGTTGGGTGTGGTGTTTTCAGGTGGCCTGGAGCTTGGCCAGGAAACCACATAGTCACTGCAGGAGACGTGTTTTTTCTGCCACTTAGAGCTCTGTCCCATGCACAGGTGCCTGTCTCCAGCATGGGGGAATCCTTGGAGTATGGGGTCAACTGGATTTGCCCTGAAACTTATCCCCATTTAAAAAAAAATTGAGATATAATCCACATACTATAAAATTTACCTTGGGCACATGGCTCATACCTCTAATCCTAGCACTTTGGGAGGCCGAGGTGGGCAGATCACTTTAGGTCAGGAGTTTAAAACCAGCCTGGCCAACATGGTGAAACCCTGTCTCTGCTAAAAAAAATATTTAAAAATTGGCTGGGCGTGGTGGCAGGCAACTGTAATCCCAGCTACTCGGGAGGCTGAGGCAGGAGAATCACTTGAACCTGGGAGGCGGAGGTTGCAGTGAGCTGAGATTGCACCACTGCACTCCAGCCTGGATGACACAGTGAGACCCCATCTCAAAAAAATAAAAAAAATAAAAGTGTACAGTTTAGTGAGTTTTGGCATATTCACCAGATTGTACAACCATCAGCCCTATGTAGTTCTGAATACTCCATAAAGAAATACCCTGTGTTCATTAGCAGTCAGTCCCCATGCCCCAGTCCCTGGCAACCACTAGTCTGCTTTCTGTCTCTATAGATTTGCCTATGTCATACATTTCATAGGGTTCTCCCTGTATATTTCTTTGCAACTTCCTATGAATCTGTAATGATTCCAAAATAAAAAGTGAAAAAGAGATTGAGAATGAAGGAGCCAAGCAGAGATCTAGTTATTTATAGCTTAAAAATAAATTTAAATAATATTTAACTCATTTAGATTTTATTGTGCTTTGTCTATATATGGTACTTATCATATAGTAGGCCCTCAATAAATATTTGCTGAATGTAATTATACATGTAGAGACAGGTTTTAATTAATTTATAATGACCATTTGTATATTGCTGTATTTCACTGAGTTTTCCTCATGTACAGTATTCTGATGTTTTCAAGAGCAGCCCCTCCTTGCAAGCAGTCAGAACTCCCGTTTTATTGGGGTGGCCATACCTTCTCTGGATTCTGGGGATATGACCCTGTCTGCACTTCCTGATTGCCCTAAGCCAGTGGGTCTCAAGGGAGGATTCCCTCTTCCCTCCCCCTATCCCCAGGGCATTCAGAAACATTTGGAGAGTTCTTTTTTTTTTTTTTTTTTTTTTTTCCTGAGACCAAAGTCTCGATCTGTCACCAGGCTAGAGTGCAGTGGCGCGTTCTTGGCTCACTGCAACCTCCGACTCCTTGATTCAAGAGATTCTCCTGCCTCAGCCTTCCCAGTAGTGGGGATTACAGGCACAGGCCACCACGTCCAGGTAATTTTTATATTCTTAGTAGAGACGGGCTTTCACCATGTTGGCCAGGGTGGTCTCCATCTTCTGACCTCATGATCTGCCCACCTCGGCCTCCCAAAGTGCTGGGATTACAGGTGTGAGCCACTGTGCCCGGCTGAGATTTTTTGATTGTTGTACCTGGGGGTAGATTCTGCTGGCATCCAGTGGGTAGAGGTCAAGGATGCTGCTGAACATTCTGCAATGCATAGGATAGACCCCTTCACAGAAACAAATAATCTAGCCCTTGATATCAATGGTGCCTGAGATTGCTCTAAGCCAATCATACAGCATCTGGGCCTGCAATTGGCTGAGGCAGGAGCACATGTGAGGGGAGGTTTGAGACAGGCATGGTTGGGAAGAAGGCTCCTTGTCCCCATAGACCTACATGGAAGTAACTCCTGCTAATTGATGCTCTGTCTCCATGGAAACCTGGAGTTGGGCATCCACATCAGTGCCCCCAGAATCAGGAGGGAGCTGGCCGAGAAGCTGAGGGTGGCAGAGTGGAAAGTCTATGTCTTTGATAAGGTGGTTGGATGGACGAATTAATCTTTGGTAGCTGTCTGACCTCAGTACCTTTTCTTACACGAAATGTGATAACAGCATCTCCTTATCCTTTAAAGCCAGTAGAATTGGAATTTCTGTTATTTTCAGCCAGCTGGGGCATTCTCATTCAAGTGTTTTCTGTTCCTTGCCACCCTGTAGTTTTCATGATTGGCATAAGATCGGAGGTTTAGGCTGCCGCCGAGCTGCTATCCCCTCACTTATTAAATATCCCCCTCTTTTTCACCCTGATATTTATTATATAAGTACTAAAATTATAATACTGCCTATGTACAGTTATTTTCTCTTTAGTTTTGTTTTTCATGTTTGCCTTAGGAGATAGTTGTAGGCATGGAATGAATACAACCCATTTTTTTTTGTTAATTTGTTTGTTTTCAAATATTTTTATTTTGGAATATTTTAGAGTTACAGAAAAGTTGCAAAGATTAGATGGTTTCCCTGTTATTAACGTCTAATATCACCATGGTATATTCTCTGGTAATGTTTCTTTGTCAAACCTAAGAAGCCAGCCTTGATAACATTATTAACCAAACTCTAGACACTAGGGTTTTACCAGTTTTTCCAATAATGTTCTTTTTCAGTTCCAGTGGTTTTTTGAACTATTAAACTGTTGACATTTGTATGGTTCAATCTAATCTTTGTAAGTTTGTCTGACATCTTTGTTTGGTGTGTATTCTTTTTTGTGGTAGACAACCTTGTTAGACCTGCTCCAAGGCTTCATGGTAGAGTGCAGGGATTCTAAAGGATTTTGGAATCATGGACCCTGGGAAATCTGACACAAGGTAGGGAATCTGTGTTCAGAAAACAGCACCAGCACACGGAAGCTTGCATATGCTTTCAGGAGGGTTAGAGCTCTCTGGAAGCCCATCTGTGGTTCCCAGAATAATGGAGGCTTGGTTTGAAGTGAGCAGACACCCCCAGAGATGTCTGCCACGCACTCACTCTGTATCATTGAATGAATGCACACTCACATATTCACCACCACTAGCTTAGGTGTATCATAAGGGATTAAATCAACAGTAATTCAGGGAGAACCTTCCATGATTTCTCCACCCCTGCCCTCATACCCAACCCAGCTTTAAACTGGTATGCAGCCACTGGATACATTCCCCAAGTAGTAGATACGTTTCACATGAAAAGGGGAGCTATAGATGAACCTCAAAAATGTGACGCTAAGTGAAAGAAGCAGATGTAGACACAACATCATTGTATGATTTGATTTTTGCAGTGTCCAGAGAAGGCAAATCCATAGAGATCGAAAGTGGATTAGTGGTTGCCTGGGGCTGGGGGTGGAAAGAGTGGTGACCACAGATGGGCAGAGGGGATCTCATTGGGGTGATGGAAATGTACTGAAATTGGATTGTGTGTTGCACAACTCAGTAAATTTATCAAAAACGTTGAATCTTACATATAAAATGGGAGAGTTTAAGTAATCTAAGTATGTAGATTGTACCACAATAAAGTTGTTTAAAAACAAGTTTTGTTGTTTGTTTGTTTTTAGACAGAGTCTCACTCTGTCACCCAGCCTGCAGTGCAGTGGTGTGGTCTTGGTTCACTGCAACTTCTGTCTCCTGGGTTCAAACAATTTTTCTGCCTCAGCCTCCTGAGTAGCTGGAACTACAGGCTTATGCCACCATGCCTGGCTAATTTTTGTATTTTTAGTAGAGACGGGGTTTCACCATATTGGGCAGCCTGGTCTGGAACTCCGGAACTCAAATGATCCACCCACCTTGGCCTCCCAAAGTGCTGGGATTACAGGTGTGAGCCACCACGTCTGGCCGTTTACAAATTTTAAAGAAAATCTGTTTTTAAATTCAAGTGGTTACCTTGATTTGGTAGTTGGAGAAACCAGACTATGTAAATTAGACTCAGCAGCCTCTAACCATGCAAAAAGATTTTTTGGGCTTCTCAAAATGTCCATACAATTGCCAGGGAACCTTGCCAAGAAGCCACATGTTAACATTGCCCAGGAGTCTTGCCAACTGTAAGGGGAGGATACTACCCATGTAACAACCCAGTCATCATTACTAGATTAAAAAATATAGTGAGTTTTTCACTAAGGCAACTAACTTTTTCATTGAGGCATTTATCTTACAGGATGACTCATTAGTACCACTATTTGTTTTATAAAGTCGAAGTGATATCTGGTTACCTGGCAGTATTTGGAGTCAAGTGAATTTTGTGGATAAATGACCAATTAATACTTGGCCTTTAAATGTTAACATTCTTTTCTTTCACACATTTATTTTTGTTCTTTTCATTGTTTTTGAGATGGAGCCTTGCTCTGTTGCCCAGGCTGGAGTGCAGTGGCACAATCTCGTCTCACTGCAACCACCGCCTCCTGGGTTCAAGTGATTCTCCTGCCTCAGCCACCTGAGTAGCTGAGATTACAGGCCAGCACACATTTATTTCAATGTTTAATATTAGAAGTGTTTAGGGGTCTTTATTTAGAAGTTTGGTGATGTTTTTGTGACCAGAAATAGGCTGTAGGGACTTAACTCTAGTTAATACCAATTAGCCTGTGGTCAAATTGGTTTCCTTATGTGTTGTTTCTCTTAAAGTTACAGTTTCCATGGTTCTATCGAAAACGTTAGTGAGGACTTACTACTTACTGTACCACTAACTGCAGGGACTACCTGGGTGTGGGTAGCCCTGATTTCAGATATGGACAGCTTTGAGTCTGACTCGGGGCTGCCATTTGATGTGTCTCCTAAGGCAGGTTATTTGGACCCTCTGAGCCTCAGTTTCCTCTCCCATAAAATGGGAACAAAGTATTTGCCCTCTGGATTGTTTTGAAGACTCGGTAAGATTAGGTAAAGGTCTTAGGTGAGTGTCTGGTACAGAACAGGCACTCACATGTTCTTTGTCCTTGTGGTCATATTAAATAGTCCTTCAGCTTTGGGATACCTCAGCGTCTTTAGTCTTTTGCCTATGAAAACAGGCACCCTTAGCTGGGTGCCTGTAATCCCAGCACTTTGGGAGACTGAGGCAGGTGGATCACTTGAGCCCAGGAATTTGAGACCAGCCTGGGCAACATGGCAAAACCCTGTCTCTATAAAAAATACAAACAATAGCTGGGCGTGGTGGCATGTGCCTGAAGACCCAGGTACTTGGGAGGCTGAAGTGGGAGGATCGCTTGAACTTGGGAGGTAGCGGCTACAGTGAGCCAAGATTGTGCCACTGCACTCCAGACTGGGCAACAGTGTGACACCCTGTCTCAAAAAAACAAACAGAAAAACAAAATTTCCTCCCTCCATGATTCGACTTCTGCTTCTGAGTGGCCTCCTTATTTTCCTTGTAGTTGGGTAGCACTGGAGGCTTAGCAGTGTAAAGACAAGTGCTCAGAATTTATAACTATTTTTCCTCTCCAAGAAGCTGTTCTTTGCATTCTCATGATTTTGTGGCTGGGGAAGCAAAGTTGCTGGAAGTGAAATGTTACTAAAGAGAGATAACAGATTAGAGCAGAGCCTTTGAGATTTTTCTGTCAAGCGCCAGATAGTAAATATTTCAGGCTTTGAAAGCCATAGGATTTTTTTTCTCTCTCCTTTTTTTTTTTTTTAAACCCTAGGGACCTGTGAATGGAGGCCATGAGGATTTTGTTGCAATTGCTTGACTCTGCTGCTGTAGTACAGAAGCAGCCATAGACAATACAGAAATGAACAGGCCTGGCTGTGTTCCAATAAAACTTTACTTACAACGACAAGAGGCAGGTTGGAATTGACCCATGCACAGTTTACCACCCCATGATTGATGTCATTCTATTTTTTTTTTTTTTTTTTGAGGCAGAGTCTCACCCAGTGGCCCAGGTTGGAGTGCAATGGCACGATCTTGGCTCACTGCAACCTCCACCTCCCGGGTTTAAGGAATTCTCCTGCCTCAGCCTCCTGAGTAGCTGGAATTACAGGTGTACACCACCACATCTGGCTAATTTTTTGTATTTTTAGTAAAGACGGGGTTTCATTTGTGTTGGCCGGACTGGTCTCAAACTCCTGACCTTAAGTGATCTGCCCACCTAGGCCTCCCAAAGTGCTGGGATTACAGGCATGAACCACTGTGCCCGGCTGATGTTATTCTTGTATACCATGTTAATACAGTCTTGCAACGAAATGACGGACTGTGTATACAGTGGTCGTCCCATAACATTATAATGCTGTATTTTTACTGTACCTTTTTTATGTTTAGCTATGTTTAGGCATGGAAATACCATTGTGTTACTGTATTGCCTACAGTATTCAGTACAGGTTTGTATCCTAGGAGCACTAGACTCTACTGTATGGCCTAGGTGTGCAGTAGGCTGTATCAACTAAATTTGTGTAAGCCCAATGTGTGATGTTTGTACAATGACAGCATTGCCTGACAGTGCATTTCTCAGAACATATCCTCGTCATCAAGCAATGCAGAACTGTACAGCCAATGCTTTTGTGTCATACACTTTCATTATTGCTGCATTAGTTTGGCCATAAATCTGAAAATACTCTGAGTATATATAGAATTGCTGATTTCTAGGAGTGACATCATAGTATTCTGAAACTTGGAAATTGTAGTACTCAGTGATGCTGGAGACTGAAAACAGTTCACATTATATGATTAGACTTTGTTCCATAACCAGCAGTCACTTAATACTGGGCAGATGTTAAGAATAGAAGTCAGCCGGGTACACTGGCTCATGCCTGTAATCCTAGCACTTTGGGAGGCTGAGGTGGGAGGATTGCTTGAGCCCAGGACTTTGAGACCAGCCTGGGCTACATAGGGAGACCCTATCTCTACAAAAAATTAAAAGTTAACTGGGTATAGTGGCACATACCTGTAGTTCCAGCTACTTGGGAGGCTGAGGTGGGAGGATTGCTTGACCCAGGAGTTTGAGGCTGTGATAACCTATGATCACCACTGTACTCTAGCCTGGGTGACAGAACAATGCCTTGTCTAAAAAAGAAAAAATAGAAGTTGATTCAAGGTCAAGATCTTCAGCCACGTCTCAGCACTCTTGTACAGTACCTTGGAGGCAGTTGTCATATGTGTAGCAACAGCTTTTCAATGTATGTTGAAATGTGCAGGTGAAGTTACTTTTCAGACAAAATTAAGTTTCCCCAAATTTCTGTGCTGTTTGGGTCTCGGAAACTCAGAGCTCAGAGTTGAGGGCGGCATGGGCAGCTTGTCCATACTGATGCCTGGGAAAGTCCTTGCTTTTGTGGAGTCACAGGCCAGTGGTGGGAGATGGGAAAGTGAGTGAAGCTGGTTAGAGAGAGGCAGCAGAAGACAGTGAACAGTTCATACAGAGTTGGCTTCGGTATATTGCTGGCAGCCTGTGCCCAAAGCTGTAAAAGATCTTCCCACCCAGCCGGGTGCAGTGGCTCACACCTGTAATCCCAGCACTTTGGGAGGCCGAGGCAGGCAGATCACGAGGTCAGGAGTTTGAGACCAGCCTGACCAACATGGTGAAACCCCATCTCTACTAAAAATACAAAAATTAGCCAGGTGTGGTGGTGGGCGCCTGTAATCCCAGCTACTCGGGAGGCTGAGGCAGGATAATCTCTTGAATCCCGGAGGTGGACATTGCAGTGAGCCGAGATCGCGCCATTGCACTCCAGCCTGGGTGACAGAGCAAGACTCTGTCTCAGAAAAAAAAGGATTTTCCCACCCTTAGGTTCACAAATGCCACTAAAACAGTGGTAATGCTCAGCCAGGTGTGACTGAACCCCTTGGGATATTTGTACTGTCTGGAGACTTTTTTTTGCTGTCCCCACTTGGAGGGATGAGGTATGTGCTATTGGCACCTAGTGGGTGAGCCCAGGGGTGTCATCCACACCTGCTGTACAGGGTGACCCCCCATAGAGAGTGAGCTGCCCTGAGTCAGCAAAGCTGGGGCTCATGCCTGCTTCAGGGCTCCAGCAGCAAGCTGTTCTCGTTGGGCCTTGCCCATGTGGGGCTTCCGGTGCAGTGGTGGCAAATAGCAATAATTGAGCGTGTCACCACATTACAAGGCACAAACTGGCAGGGTGAGGTTAGCAGGACTGTGGCTGGGTGGGTGACTATTTTGTGGAGGGTGGCAGGAGAGGCATTGTTTTTCAGGTGCCTTCGGGAGGGAAGGAGGGAACCCGAGGTGTCCAGGGTCACAGGCTTTCAAGGAGAAGGAGCTACAGGTTCTGAGATGAAAGCAATGGGCCAGCAGGAGGGTGATGGGGTGAGGCGGCTGCGGCAGTGCCTCATGGGCCACTGCAGGGTCTCTGGGTGAGACTCTGAGCAAGTAGGGGAGCTATTCTGTTGAGAGATTTAACATTTCATGGAGGTCGTTCTGGCTGCTGTGGGGGACTAGAAGGGCAGGAGCTGAAGTAAGAAGACTGGTTTAGGAGATGGCAGCTGCCCCTGGGGCCAAGCGATAGTGGCTTAGGCCAAGGAGGAGGCAGTGGGGTGGCTTTCGGAGGACCTGGACCCTGCGATTTGGTCCTCTGTCTGCTTCACCCCAGCTCCTGAAACCCTCCCTCAGAATCCTTGCTGGCTTGGGGAGTAAAGGGTTCTGCCAAAGTGGATATCAAGGCTGTCATGCATGGATCAGCACAGGAGCTGGGTTTTTTCCCAGACTGCTTCTTGGCCTTGCTGCTGGTGCTGTAAGGAATTCTGTGGATCAGGAAGTGCTGTGCAGTGCATTCATGATGTGCCTGTTATTTTAGGAGTTGGGCTGTGTCCTAAAAAACAGTGTCTTTGGCTGAGCGTGGTGGCTCATGCCTGTAATCTCAGCACTTTGGGAGGCGTATGCAGGCTGATCACCTGAAGTTACGAGTTTGAGACCAGCCTGGCCAACATGGTGAAACCCCGTCTCTACTAAAAATACAAAAATTAGCTGGGCGTGGTGGCATGCCTATAATCCCAGCTACTTGGGAGGCTGAGGCAGGAGAATTGCTTGAACCCGGGAGGCAGAGGTTGCAGCGAGCCGAGATCATGCTACTGTTCTCCGGCTTGGATGACAGAGCGAGATTCCGTCTCAAAAAAAAAAAAAAAAATGGCCACTGTGTGACCAGCTGTGTACCGAGGGACCCCCCGGGGGTTCCAGGCTGCTGCAGAGACACACTCAGGGCCTTGGGATCTGGGGGAGCCTGGGGAGAGGACCTGGGGGATGGACATTGGAGCTGGGGCTAAGATGATAAACAGAAATCTCCCAGGCAGAAGAGAGGAGGGTTCTGGGCAGAGGGCACAGCCTGTGCAAAGGCCCTGGGGCAGGACTGTGCCTGGCGTGTCGGAGGAACAGCGAGGAGGCCTGTGTGGCTACAGCAGAGTGAGCGAGGGAAAGACAGGGAGGGGACGGGTTCAGAGAGGCCATGGAGATGGAAGGTGCAAGGGAAATCAGGTGGGCTTCTTGGAGGAGGTGACATTTGAACAGAGATTTGGAGGATGAGGAGGAGTGAGCCATGGGGAGATCTGGGGAATAGATCATTTTAGGCCGAGGGAACAGCCAGTGCAAAGCCTCTGAGGCCTCCCCATACCTGGTATGTTCAAACAACAGCAGAGAGCTCAGCATGCCTGGAACAGTTAGTGAGGTGGGAAGAGCAAGACGAGGCCAGGGCAGGGAAGTAGCTGAGACCTAACCAGAGTTGATACTGCACCAGTCCAGGCAGGTGGAGGCGTTGGCCTGGCCCAGGCAGGGCCGTGGGAGGTTGCTGGAGCAGCGTGCTTGCATTCAGGGTATAATTAGGAGTGACAGCCCCGGTCTCGATGATGGAAGGAAGCAGGGAGGGAGGGAGATGGGGAAATTAGAAGTGACAGTCAGTTTTGGGTCCTTTCCTCCTTAGCCCAGAGAAACCATCAGGGAATCTTTGGCCACAGACAGATGGAGGGACCAGGAGGCAGCTCAGCCTCCCAGAGCTGTGGCTGCACTTCTCAGAGTCCCGGTTCCCACCAGCTGCCGGCAGCATGCAGCCCAGATGTTCTATTTTGGGGACATCTGTGCCGGGCCTTCCCCAGCAGCAAGTGGATTTCATCTGTGGCAGCAGCGTCGTCTGAGACGTCTCCGATGAAGAGGCAGGAAGGCGGGGCTGGATCCAAGAAGACACCCATGGTCTCGGGTCAGGAGGCTGTCACCAGCTGTCACAGGGAGGGGGCCACGTGCAGACAGCTCCTAGTAGCCAGCACGGCGCTGGAGATGGGGTCTGTGGTGTCCGAGTGGTCACACATGGAAACTGACCAGGGAATGGGAGAAGGCTGGGCTCACGCTTCAGACGCTTGGAGTTCACAATTCCCAGGGCAAGCCCCCACCCCCAAGCCTTTACCACAGCCATTCCCCTCGCTAGGAGAGTCCCGTTCACTTTCACTTCCCCTTGAATTCATTCTCTTAACAAGCATGTAGTGAGCACCTGCTGTGTACCAGGAAACACAATAAGCCAAAAAAAAAAAAAAAACCTAACGTGAGTTTATAGGGCTCAGTCTGATATGAAAGTCAGACAATTCATGAAGAAGGTCTTTTCCCTCCTTCCTTCCCTCCTTCCCTCCCTCCCTCCCTCCTTTCTCTCTCTCTCTCTCTCTTTCTTTCTTTTTGGCAGAGTCTCGATCTATCACCCAGGCTGGAGTGCCGTGGTGTGATCTCAGCCGACTGCAGCCTCCGCCTCCAGGTTCAGGCTGGTCTCCTGCCTCGGCCTCCCGAGTACTTGGGATTACAGGTGTGTGCAACCACTCCTGGGTAATTTTTGTATTTCTGTGAGAGACGGGGGTTCACCATGTTGGCCAGGGTGGTCTCAAACTCCTGACCTCAAGTGATCTGCCCACCTTGGCCTCCCAAAGTACTGGGATTACAGGCATGAGCCACCACATCTGGCCTCTTTTCTGTTTTTTGAGACAGAGTCACGCTCTGTCCCCCAGGCTGGAGTGTAGTGACGCAATCACGGTTCACTGCAGCCTCAACCTCCTGGGCTCAAGAGATCCTCCCACCTTGGCCTCCCCTGTAGCTGGGACCACAGGTGTGTACCACTGTACCTGGCTAATTGTTAATATTTTGTGGAGATGAAGTCTCACTGTGTTGCCAAGGCTGCTCTTGAACTCCTGGGCTCAGGCGATTCTCCTACCCCAGCCTTCCAAAGCGCTGAGATTATAGGCGTGAGCCCCCAAGCCTGACCTAAGCTATTTTCAAATAGTGGCGTGCTGGGACGGACACAGAACGTGGTGTGGGGTAAATGGAGGGACCCAGGAGGCTTCCTTAGCCCAGGGTGGTTGCCGGGGTGTGGCTCTTTGAGGAGGTGGTGGTCTTTTGAGCTGACAGCTGAAACAGAAAGGAGAGCCGCCCTGGGGAGGATGGGGGCAGGGCCTTCAGAAGGAGGGCACACATGCGCCAAGGCCCTTGGGCAGGACGGCGCCTGCAGTGCTGGAGGAACAGCGAGGAGGTCTGTGTGGCTGGAGCAGAGTGAGTGACAGGGAGACGGAGAAGAGGGGAGGGCAGGGAGGACAGGGCGGGGTGGGGGGATGTGGAGGATTCTAAAGGGTGTGGATTTGGCCATGGCTAAGGAGGGCAGAACTTGGTGATGAGGCCCCTCTGCAAAGATAGAAACGGAGGTCAGGGCCGAACGTGGTGGCTCACGCCTGTAATCCTAGCACTTTGGGAGGCTGAGGTGGGTGGATCACCTGAGGTCAGGAGTTCAAGACCAGCCTGGACAACATGGCGAAACTCCCGTCTCTACTAAAAATACAAAAATTGGCCATGCAGCATGGTGGCAGGTGCCTGTAATCCTGGCTACTCTGGAGGCTGAGGCAGAATTGCTTGAACCTGGGAGGCAGAGGTTGCGGTGAGCTGAGATGGCACGACTGCACTCCAGCCTGGGTGACAAGAGTGAAACTCTGTCATACACACACACACACACACACACACACACACACACACACACACTCTCTGAGGTCAGGAGTGGGGATGTGTAGACTCTTGGCCAACAAACCTCAGAGAAGGTGAGACACTGGGCCACAGACACACAGCAGCAGCTGGTTCCAATCCAGCTACTTCCCCACAAGCCTGAGAGTCAGTGAAGCAGGTAAAACCCCATGGAAACTTTGTTCCCAGTGAGATAAAAAAAAAAAAAAAATTAAAAAAGACCCCGTCCCTCCGGGCACTCGGGCAGCCTGGTGAGATCTCCCCACTGTTTGGAGAGTGGCAGAGGAGGAAGAGGGAGAAGAAAGAAAGAATGGATAAAAAAAAAGAGCAATATTTCTATTGTCCTTATCCAAATACATTGAGATGTATTTGTGAAACTGTCAAGAGAAGCGGCAGGAGCGAAACTATAAAATCACACAGCTGCTCTCAGAGCCCATGACAGACAGCTCAGATTAATGTAGCTGTATTTTTATGGTCTGTTAACGACTGATACAGGTTTTAAATATATTATCTCCCTTTGTATTCTCTGTCATTTTAAAAACTGCTCGTTGTCTCCTGTGTTTGCTTTTAAAAGGTTCTTAAAGAACATTCCGCCGCTGAGCTCCCAAACCTTTTCTTTTTTTTTTTTTTTTTTCCTTCCTGTAGATATATCATCACAGATCTTCTCCCCTCCGAGGTAGGTTTCCTCTGGTACTTTCATGGGCAATTTACCACAAAACCTATTGGAACCCCTTGAGTTTCTTAATGCACGGAGCAGCTGCAGGAGTCCGGATTCCTGCCCAGCTGGAGGTTTCAGAGCTGTGTAGACGGGGCTGGTCCAGACGGGATGAAAAGTGTTGAATACGTCCCTGGCCTCCATTTTCTCATCTGTCAAAAGGAGCCTGGCCTCAGGGAACTCTCCATCAGTTGACGGAGACCTGTAGCAGTCAGTGAGTGCTGTGTTAATGCCATGTAACAAATCATTCTGAATCTCACTGGCTTATCACAACTAATGTTGGTTTCTTTTTCTTTTACTTTTTTATTTTTTGGAGACAGAGTCTCGCTCTGTCACCCAGGCTGGAGTGCAGTGGCACAATTTTGGCTCACCGAAACCTACGGCTCCTGGATTCAAGTGATTCTCCTGCCTCAGCCTCCTGAGTAGGTAGGACTACAGGTGTGTGCCATCATACCTGGCTAATTATTTATATTTTTAGTAGAGACGGGGTTTCACCACGTTGGCCAGGCTGGTCTTGAACTCCTGACCTCAGGTGATCTGCCCATCTTGGCCTCCCAAAGTGCTGGGATTCCAGATGTGAGCCACCACGCTGGCCCAGATGTTAGTTTCTTGCTCAGAGGTCCCTGTTGTATCTCTCTGTAGGCAGACACATTTATTCCAGCAGTTTGAGAGATGACTCCCACACCTGTGACCCTAAACTTGAGCTGGTTTCTGTGCTGCAAACCAGACGACAGCATTTGCTAGAATGTGGCTCCTTTGCTCAAAGACCTGGGCGTGAGCTGCCTTCCTCCCACATTCCCACCCATCACTGGCCAGTGCCCACATTCTGCCCATTCCTGTCTTCCATCCCCTCCTTTCCATCTTCATGACCTCTGATTCCTTTGGTCCACGTTAAGTTCATCTCTAGACAACAGGGATCACCTCCTCCCTGGCCTCATGGCCTCTGTTCTCTGCCCTTCCCATTTACCCTTCCGACAGCAGCTAGGGTAAGCCCTTTCCCTTCCTCCCCTCCCCTCCACTCCCCTCCCCTCCTCTCCCCTCCTCCTTTCCAAGACAGGGTCCCGCTCAGTCACCTAGGCTGTAGTGCAGTGGTGCAATCATAGCTCGTTGCAGTCTCAGCCTCCCCATGCTCAGGTGATCCACCCACCTCAGCCTGCAGAGTAGCTGGGGCTACAGGTGTGTACCACTAGGCTCAGCTAATTTTTTTCTCTCTCTCTTTTTTTTTTTTTTGTTTTTTTGAGACAGGGTCTCAAAAAGGGGCCTGATCACAGGTCACTGCAACCTCCACCTCCCAGGCTCAAGCGATCCTCCCACCTCAGCCTCCTGAGTAGCTGGGATCACAGGTGCACGCCAGCACACCTCACTAATTTTTCTATTTTTTGTAGGGATGAGGTTTCACCATATTGCTCAGGCTGGTCTCAAAACTTGTAGGCTCTAGCAGTCTGCCCATCTCGACCCCCAAAGTACTGGCACTGAGCCACTGTGCCCGGCCTAATTATTTCTTTTTATATTTTTTCCTTTTAAAAAAAAAAAGATTCTTAAACACACATCCTCACTGAGATTATTTCTTTTTAAAAACATTTTCCATGATCGAGTGTCTCTTCCTGCTGAAATCCCCTCACAGATTCCCAGATGATCAGAGCCCCTCAATGCAGTGCTCAAAGCCCTTTCTTAAGCCTTCTTTCTCCCTAAATTGACCCCTGCTGTAGTTTCACACTCCAGCCAAACTTTATGACTGTTTTTTCCCCACTAAAATACTTAGCTCTTTCCAACATCTGAACCTTTGCATATGCTGTTCCCTCTGCTCAGAATGCTTTTCCACCTCACAAACTCCTATGCATCCTGCAAAGCCCAGCTTCCACTACCTCTCTCCCAGCAGAGGGCACCTTTGGTCAGTACCCTACTCAACAACCAGGATTTGTGGCTCCCAGGAATCGTGTGTTTTTGCCTGTCATCTTCCCCACTTGACGTGACTCCCCTGGAGGCAGGGGCTGCATTTTCCTCCCATGGACGCTGCCCCATCCCTGCTGCGGGAATGAATATGGCTTTAATGGCACAGAGCAGAAAGGAAGCTCTATCCTAAGGCATGAATTACGGAGCCTGGACAATTGGAAGCGAGGCCGGTAGACTGCGGAAGCACAGGCGACCACAGAGCCGTATATAACGAGGCACTAATTGTGCAGGGAAGACAATTAGGCAGGGAGGTTTTGAGCCGCCACCTCCACGGTCCGGACAATTAGACACCAGGCCATATATAAAGGACGTGCTAATCGCTCGGCGCGGACGATTAACAGGGCGCCTCGGAAATAATAAAGCAAAATGCCACAGAACAGCCGGGCACAGAGCCAGGTGGTGCCACCCTGGGGACTGGAGTCTGGCTGTCCGGATGTGAATCCTCCTAGGAGACCTCAAATGAGAGATTTCTCCTTGCCAGACCTTATTCTTCTCATCTGTAAAATGGGGATGTGTGTGGAGCCTGCATGGCGGGTATGGAAACCAAGGAGGAGGTCAAATACGAAGCTAAATAGGCCAGGCTCAGGGGCTCACATCTGCAATCCCAGATTTGGGAGGCCATGGCGGGCTGATCACCTGAGGTCGGGAGTTCGAGACCAGCCTGACCAACATGGAGAAATCCCATCTCTACTAAAAATACAAAATTAGCCGGGCGTGGTGGTGGGCACCTGTAATCCCAGCTACTCAGGAGGCTGAGGCAGGAGAATTGCTTGAATCTGGGAGGCGGAGGTTGCGGTGAGCCAATATCGCACCATTGCACTTTAGCCTGGGGAACAAGAGTAAAACTCTGTCTCAAAAAAAAACACGAAAATTAGCAGGGCGTGGTGGCAGGTGCCTCCTCGGGAGGCTGAGGCAGGAGAATCACTTGACCCTGGGAGGCGGAGGTTGCAGTGAGCTGTCGCACCACTGCACTCCAGCCTGGGTGACAGAGTGAGGCCGTATCTAGAAAAAAAAAAAAAAAAGAAAGAAAAGAAGAAGCTAATTATTCGCTGCTGTGGACAAATCAGAGGAAGCCTGGTAGGTGTGGAGCAGAGCGACCTGGGTTCGAATCCTGGCATCGCCAGTTTAGGCAGCTGCTTCCTCTGGCTCAGCATGTGCTTCCTCATTTGTGAAACGGGTGCGCGATAAACCCCAGCTCTCGGGGCTAGTTACAGCCACGCGTGAGCTCTCGGCACCGTGCCCAGCACAGGGGAAAGGTGATGCGCGGAGCCTCGTTTACCATTGTTTTCTTCTCTCTTTCTCTCTTTCTTTTTCTTTCTCTTTCTTTCTCTTTTTCTTTCTCTCTCTTTCTCTCTTTCCCTCTTTCTCTCTCTTTTCTGTCTCTCTCTCTTTCCCTCCCTTTTCTTTCTCTCTCCCTCTTCTCTTTCCCTCTTTTTTCTTTCTTTCTTTCTCTCTTTCTCTTTCTTTCTCCCTTTCTCTCTTTCTTTCTCTCTCTCCTTCTCTTCTCTTCTGTTCTCTTCCTTCTCTTCTCCTCTTCTTTTCTTTCGAGACATAGTCTTGCTCTGTCACCCAGGTTGGAACGCAGTGGCATGATCTCAGCTCACTGCAACCTCCGCCTCCAGACTCAAGCCACGCTCCCACCTCAGCCTCCCACGTATGTGATTACAGGAGTGCACCACCACCTGCAGCTACTTTTTCTGTGTGTGTGTGTCTGTGTGTGTGTGTGTGTGTGTGTGTGTGTGTGTGTGTGTGTGTGGAGATGGGGTTTCAACATGTTGCCCATGCTGATGTTGAACTCCTGAGCTCAAGAGATCCGCCCGCCTCAGCGTCCCAAGGTGCTGGGATGAGGACGTGAGTCCCTGTGCATGGCCTTGTTTTACAGTTGCTGTTGACATTAGTGCAATTACTGATTTTGTTACTGAGGTCCACCCTGACGTGTTTCTTACGGCTTCCCCATGGCTGCGTCTGGCCTCCACAGCAGGGTAAAGGCAGGATTCAAGGGTGTGCAGCTGGGCTGGGAGTGAGCGAGCTTGTCCCACCAGGCCAGAGTGAAATTTCTCTGGGTCAGGAGGTGGTGATGTGTGGGTGGCAGGCGTCCAGGGTCTTGGTGGAGAGCGACGGCTGGGTCGGCATGATGGTACCACAGTTAGATAGGAAGGAGCCATCCATGGAAAGATCTGGAAAAGAACATTCCAGAGAGAGGGCATAGCCACAGCAAAGGCCCTGCGGCAGGACCATGCCTGCTATGTCCAAAGGATAGTAAGGGGCCGGGCACGGTGGCTCACGCCTGTAACCCCAGCATTTTGGGAGGCCGAGGTGGGTGGATCATTGGAAGTCAGGAGTTCAAGACCAGCCTGGCCAAATATGTAAAACCCCATCTCTACTGATAATAATTTTAAAAAAAATTAGCCAGGTGTGGTGGCGTGCACCTGTAGTCTTAGCTACTCGGGAGGCTGAGAAAGGAGAGTTGCTTGAACCCAGGAGGTAGAGGTTACAGTGAGCTGAGATCATGCTATTGCACTCCAGCCTGGGCAACAGAGTGAGATTTCATCTCAAAAAAACCAAAACAGGTCGGGTGCAGTGGCTCACGCCTGTAATCCCACCACTTTGGGAGGTCAAGGCGGGCAGATCACAAAGTCAGGAGATCGAGACCATCCTGGCTAACACGGTGAAACCCTATCTCTACTAAAAAAAAAAATAATAATACAAAAAATTAGCCAGGTGGGGTGGCACATGCTTGTAGTCCCGGCTACTCAGGATCAAGTGATTCTGCTGCCTCAGCCTCCCGAGTAGCTGGGATTACCGGCATGTGCCACCACACCCGGCTAATTTTCGTAGTTTTAGTAGAGATGGCGTTTCACTATGTTGGTCAGGCTGGTCTCGAACTCCTGACCTTGTGATCTGCCCACCTCAGCCCCCCAAAGTGCTGGGATTACAGGCAGGAGCCACTGCGCCTGGCCAAAAGGGCAAATATTGTATGATTCCACTTCTAAGATGTACCTGGAGCAATTAAAGTCACAGCAACAGAAAGTCATAGGAACAGAACGTAGAATGGAAGTTACCTGACGCTGAGGAGAAGAGAGGGCACAGAGCTGTGGCTAAACAGGTGCAGAGTTTCCGTCTGGAATGGTGATAAGTTCTGGAAATAGTGGTGATGCCTACCCAGCATTGCGAGTGTACTTACCTCCATCGAATGCTATACTTAAAAGTGGTGAAAACGGTACATCTGATGTTATGTGTATTTCACCAGTATAACAGCTAAATAAACAGACCCTAATAATTCTAACAAGAGTGCCGTGAGGAAATCGGAGTGCGGAGAGGAGAGGACAAGAAGGTGGGAGTGGGATGGAACAGGGAGGGAATGGAGCTGATCACGTGGAGTCTTGCCTGTGGCAAGAAATTGATACGTTTGTGTTAACAGCAGGAGCTGTTGTGGGGTTTGGGCGGGGGATGGCCGTGGGGAAAGCAGGTCATAGCGGGCAGACGTGGAATAGGAGGCCAGGATGGGTGAGAAATGATGAAGGCCTGGGTATGTGCAGTAGCAGTGAGAAAAGAGAGAGGAAGGGGGCTGAAATATATTTTGGCAGTGGAGGCAAAGGAAGGACTCACAGGAAACTCCTGAGTGTTTGAGCTCAGACAGTGGGTGCTGTTTACTCAGATGGAGAAGCCCAGGGAAGGTTTGGGAATTGTTGGAAACAGATGCTCGGTGCCGCAAAAAAAATTAGCACTGAGATAACGGATCTCTCAGCAGGGCAATTTTTGCTTTTTTTACTTTCTGGACGGCAGGAAGGGCACTCTCTAGCCATCTTGCCATGAGAATACAACCCATAAGGGAAAAGCAGACATATTTATCCCTTATGCATTTCGGGGTTGTCCTTACTGCTCTGTCTGATCTCCATCGGCTGGAGCCAGACCTCACAATCTAAAGTAAAACCTGATTGGCTAACAACTTAAAACTTTTCTAAACAGGTAAAGGCAGTGGAGAGCTGGGACATGCCTGTGAGCACGTCCAGCACCGTTACCTTGGTTAAAGCGCAAGGACATAGAATATGCCACGTGCCTGTAAGCATGACATGTCTAACAGCTACATAGGACAGGGCTTAATGAAGAGTTATTAGCAAATTGATTCTTTAACAAGAAAGGAAACTTTGAAGAGGAACTTGTATTTCCCACAGGAATCAATACATGTAAGATGTGCATTCACCATCCATAATGAATCCATGTCTCACAACCTCTCATTGGCAAACTTAGTTTTTTCCCCAGTCTAATGCATTTTAAAAGTATCTTGCTGTTTATAGTCTTATTTTACTGTGAGTAGCAACCCCTTGTTATGTAATTCGGCCATTTAATTTTTTTGTTTGTTTTTTGAGACAGAGTCTCACTCTGTCATCCAGACTGGAGTGCAATGGTGTGATCTCGGCTCACTGCAACCTCCGCCTCCCGGGTTCAAATGATTCTCCCGCCTCAGCCTCCCGAGTAGCTGGGATTACAAGTGCCTGCCACCACAACCAGCTAATTTTTGGGTTTTTAGTAGAGACAGCATTTCACCACATTGGCCAGGCTGATCTCAAACTCTTAACCTTAGGTGATCCACCCACCTAGGCCTCCCAAAGTCCCGGGATTATAGGGATGAGCCACCATGCCCAGCTGGCCATTTGAATTTGTATTTCCACTTTTTAGAATTGCCTGTTCATGTGCTTTGCCCATTTTAATTTTTTCTTGCTGATTTGTAAGAGCTCTTTATATATTTACATCCTTTGTTATGTTTCTGGCAATAATCTTCTCTCAGTTGGTCACTTGTTTTTTCCACCCCCGATCTTTTTTTAAAATCTGTGGTAAAATACACATAAAATGATTGCCACTTTAACCACCTTTCAGTGTACCATCCACTGATGTTAAGCACATTCCGATCATTGTGTAACCATCACCACCATCCCTCTCCTAAACTTTCTCATGTTCCCAAACTGAAACTCTGTCCCCATGAAACACTCTGCTCCCCCTCCCTCAGCCCCCAGTCACCCACATTCTACTCTCTGTCTCAGTGAACTCCCAAGAGAAACTGATTCTGGACGGTCGAAGGTCTCGGAATCTGAAATTAACTTGTAAAAAATAAAGTAGTTGGCCAAGCCCGGTGGCTCACGCCTGTAATCCCAGCATTCTGGGAGGCTGAGGAGGGTGGATCAAGAGGTCAGGAGTTTGAGCCCATCCTGGCCAACATAGTGAAACCCGTCTGTACTAAAGATACAAAAATTAGTTGGGCATGGTGGCGTGCACCTGTAGTCCCAGCTACTTGGGAGGCTGAGGCAGGAGAATTGCTTGAACCTGGGAGGTAGAGGTTGTGGTGAGCCAAGATTGTTCCACTGCACTCCTGCCTGGGTGACAGAGCGAGACTCCACCAAAAGAAGGAAGGAAAGGGAAAAAAAGAAAGAAAGAGAAAGAAAGAAAAGAAAAGAAAGAGAAAGAAAGAGAGAGACAGAGGGAGGGAAGGAAGGAAGGAAATAAAATAGCAGGCCGGACGTGGTGTCTCATGCTGTGATCCCAGCACTTTGGGAAGCTGAGGCGGGCAGATCACCTGAGGTCAGGAGTCCGAGGCCAGTCTGGCCAACATGCTGAAACCCCTCTCTACCAAACAGACAAAAATATTAGCTGGATATGGTGGCAGGCGCCTGTAATCCCAGCTACTCAGGAGGTTGAGGCAGGAGAATTGCTTGAACCTGAGAGGTGGAGGTTGCAATGAACTCAGATTGTGCCATTGTACTCTAGCCTGGGCAACAAGAGTTAGACTGTGTCTTAACAAAAATAAAGAAAAAGAAAGAAGGTAGCAAGGAAGGAAGGGTGGGAGGGAGGGAAGGAAGGAAGGGAGGGAGGGAGGGGAAAGCAAAAAGGAGCCATACTTCACGCTTCATGTCCACCTGATTTCATGGGCTACCTATGAATTTTATTTGTCATCTCTCTTCTGCCCTAAACCATGAGCCCTGTGAGGACAGAGCTGTATCTGTCTCCTTCACCATTGTGTCCTGAGCACAGGGGCCAGGTACCTAGTAGGTCGGGGGTCAGTAAATTTTTTCTGAAAAAGACCAGATTGTTTAAAAAAAATTTTTTTGAGACAGGATCTCACTCTGTTGCCCAGGCTGAGGTACAGCAGAGTGATCATGACTCACTATCATCTCAGCCTCTCAGGCTGAAGTGATCCTTCCACTTCAGCCTCCCGAATAGCTGGAACTACAGAGGCATGCCACCATGCTTAGCTAATGTATTATTATTATTATTATTATTATTATTATTATTATATGTAGAGATGGAGTCTTGCTATGTTGCCCAGGTTGGTCTCGAACTCGGGCTCAAGCAATCCCCCCACCTCAGCCTCCTAAACTGTTGGGATTACAGGTGTGGGCCACTGCACCTGGCTGTAAATATTTTTAATTTTGCAGGCTATATGGTTTCCATCCCTAATGCTATATTAGCAAGAAAGCAGCTGTAGACAACAGGCCAATGAATGGATATGGCTGTGTGCCAATAAAACTTTATTCACAAAAAACAAGTAGGGGGCCAGATTTGGCCCATGGGGCTGTTGTTTGCTGAGTCCTGAAGTAGCTGCTCGAGGAATAGTTGTTTATTGGTGGGAGCAACTTCTGGAGTAAAAGGGCTGCTTTTGAGGACAGAATGAGTCCTCCAGGTAAGCAGGGAAGCGTATCTCAGCAGAGAAAACTGCATTCAAAGGTATGGAGGTGGGAATATGGGCGGATACTAAGAGTGAGTCAGGAGTTGTAGGAGAAAGTCACATAGGTTCTCATGGTCTGTAAAGGAGAAGGTTGGATTTACTCCAGAGGGCAATGGGAGCTATGGAAGGTTATAGAGCAAGAGAGGACTTGTGTATTACATTAGGAAAACATACTTGGTCTTAGCGTCAGCGTCGTTCCTCTCTCCTAAGCAGGACTGTCCAAGGTCACTTTTTGCTTTGTATTTTTTATTTTTAGTTTTTAGACTGGGTTTCGCTGTCACCCAGGCTGGAGTCCACTGGCACAATCTCGGCTCACTGCAACCTTTGCCTCCGGGATCCAAGCAGTTCTCCTGCCTCGGCCTCTCAAGTAGCTGGGATTACAGACATGCACCACCACGGCCGGCTGATTTTTGTATTTTTGGTTGAGACAGGGTTTCACCATGTTGCTCAGGCTGGTCTCGAACTCCTGGGCTCAAATGATCCACCTGCTTCGGCCTCCCAAAGTGCTGGGATTACAGGAGTGAGCCACGTCACCCGGTCTACTTTTTGCTCTCTAGAAGCGGCCTGAAACATCCCCACAAACACATGCGCTCATGACAAGCCCTCAGCATCTCACCTGCCTTGCAAGAGCCACATTTTTTTAATTAAAAAAAATTTATTTTTAAGAGTTGGGATCTCCCTGTGTTGCCCAGGCTGGAGTGCAGTGGCACAATCATAACTCACTGCAGCCCCACCCTCCAAGGGTCAGCATTTATTAATTGCTTACTGTATAGCAGGACATGCATTATCACGATGACCCTTTGCATAACCTGATGGGAGACGAAGTGTCACCATCAACTATTTGAGGACCCCCATCCCACCTAGATACAGTGTCTCACATGGTTTCCTTGTGACCCTGAGATGATCACCCATCTGGTTTGCAGCTCAGGAGTTCTCTAGGAGGAGGGAATTTGGCGGTAAAAACAGGAAAGTCGGCCAGGCACGGTGGCTCAGCCCTGTAATCCCAGCACCTTGGGAGGCCGGGGCGGCGGATCACCCGAGATCAAGAGTTCGAGACCAGCCTGGCCAACGTGGAGAAACCCCATCTCTACTAAAAATACAAAATTAGCCGGGCATGGAAGCGCATGCCTGTAAACCCAGCTACTCGGGAGGCTGAGGCAGGAGAATCGCTTGAACCCGGAGGCGGGGGTTGCGGTGTGTGAGATCACACCATTGTACTCCAGCCTGCTTCTTCCTCCTCCTTCCTCCTCCTCCTCCTCTTCCTCCTCCTCCTCCTCTTCCTCCTCCTCCTCTTCCTCCTCTTCCTCCTCCTCCTCTTCCTCCTCCTCTTCCTCCTCCTCCTCCTCTTCCTCCTCCTCCTCTTCCTCCTCCTCTTCCTCCTCCTCCTCCTCTTCCTCCTCTTCCTCCTCCTCCTCTCTTCCTCCTCCTCTTCCTCCTCCTCTT
>CAUYQU010085656.1:0-36609 GCA_963574635.1 Cheracebus regulus
TAGTAATTGCATAAGCATTTTACAGATTTAAATGAAATCCTGAGCAATAGAGCAAGATTTTCGTTCTCTCTCCCTCTTTCTCTTTCTTTCTTTTTTCTCTTTTATTCTACTTCTTTCTCTCTCTTAAAAAAAAAAAAAAAACTTCCTCTCTCTCTTTCTCTCAAAAAAAAAAAGAAAAAAAGAAAATTTACAAACCATATTGGTTGGCCTCTAGGAGCTGAAAATGTCATGAGAGATGCAACTATCTGGCTAAATGCATTAAATATAAAATCAAAATACACAGTGCTCCCAGAGAGAATATAATAAGCAATTTTTTAAAGGAAAAATTAATTCTTTTGAAGATTGAAACATAGTATGTCACATAGGAAACTCCATATGGCTGAGACTTTAGAAGATTAAAAAAAATTCATCATGGAAGAAAGGAGGCTATTCTAGGTTGAGGAAACATTTTAAGCAAAGGCATAGATATGAAAAGTCATGTTGAGGTCAGATATTCAAGCAGTGTGGAATAGTTGCTGTCAAGGAGTAGACATTCAGAAAGGAAGCTGAGGCTTCATTCAATAGAACCTTAACAGCCTTGTGAGAATCTGCAGATTTTCAGGTAGGACTGAGTCTGTCCTCCTTCCCATATCTCTTGTACCTGTGTGCTCCCAGCTTACTGTGCATCCAAAGAAGCATTTCACTTCTGCAACTTTTCCTGTTCCTAGGCCTGCATTTCTGTGAACCAGCACTGATTGACTTACAATGTATTCACCTGGGTGACTATAGTTAACCTTACAAGTGATCAAGTGACAAAGAGGTGTGGATGCTTTGTGATGTTTGGACAGAAATTTTCTCCTCCTTAATTTGGCCAGACTGTTCTTCAAAAAAGGTGTTAATAACTCTATTAACTTTGAAACTAGGCATCCTTGGGTTGGCCTTTTCTTCTCTACTGGTCTCCTTCAATGTGAATCACAGTCACCTGCATCAGAGAAACCTAGGACATTTCCTAAAGGGAAGATGCTTGTACTTCTTTCAAGACATGATGAATCAGAATTTCTGGGAGTACTGCCAAAAAATCCCCATTTCAAACAAGCTCCCCGAGTAATTCCAATGAACACTGATTGGGGACCCACTGTGTCATCCTCAAATTTGAGTAAATAAAAGAGTGGAATCAGTTACCATGAACCCGTGTAATTACTCTAAGACTGTAGTTGACTTTTCAGGACTACACATAACCATTGCTTTCAATTCCAAATTGATGTCAATCCTTTCTTCTTTCAATGACCCAAATTATTGCTTTTCTCTTATTTTTTATGAATGCCTTGCTTTACATGAGTGTAGGTAGTTTATGTACTGTTTTCTAATTTCCTTTTTCCCAAGTAACTATATAAAATTATTTTGTATTCTCAAAGAGAGATAAATGTGGTTTATACTGGAATTGGCAACATTGCATTAGTACTTGTATATTAGGGACAGAACTAATAAGAGAGATGAATATGTGAAGAGGAGTTGATTAGGAGAGTTGACTCACATGATCACAATTTGAAGTTTCACAATAGGCTGTCTGCAAGGTGAGTAGTCAGGAAGCTAGTCTGAGTCCCATAATCTCAAATATCGGGAAGCTAATAGTGCAACCTTTAACCTGTGGCAGAAGGCCTGAGGGTCCCTGGTAAATAACTGGTCTAAGTCCACGAGTCCAAAACCTGAAGAACTTGAGATCTGATGTTTGAGGGAAGGAAATATCCATCCAGCATAGAGGAATGATGAAGTCCGGACGACTCAGCTAGCCTAGTCCTTCCATGTTCCTGCCTGCTTTTATCCTAGCCACAGTGGCAGCTGATTGGATGATGCCCACCCAGATTGATGGTGGGTCTGCCTCTCCCATTCTACTGACTCAAAGGTTAATCGCCTTTGGTGATACCCTCACAGACAAACCCAGGAACAATAATTAGCATCCTTCAATTCAATCAAGTTGACAATATTAACCATCACAAGTCCACCTGTTGTCAACTTGAACCCATACACATGTCCTGAAATCATACATAATATCCAAATAAAGACCATAATGAGATCATAATTATGCCTAACATAATAAAGCTATCCTTCTTACAGCCAGAAACAGACTAATTCTTAACCTAAATGCTATTATATAACGTTAACAACGTTTAAATGCCGATATGAAGTCAATAAATCTTATATCACATGATAAAAAAGAAACAAAATAAAGATACCTTCTTAGTGCAAGTGTATACAAGTACAAACATGTTCTCATGACAATCACAGTCCTCATTTCTGCAACCGATCATATAGCCATAGCTGGTTTTGATGACTACTTTCTTCTACTACCCATTCTATATTTCCTTTGCTTCAGTAAGCACCTCAGCAGGTCATGATTTTTTACCTGGTGGAGTGATCCAAACCTTGTTTCCTGAAAGGTCTGGGCCATTTGTAGTCCTGCCTAAATCAGGCTGTTGTTTCCAGTTGACTTTAATGACAGGGCATAATAATACTAAGAGATGTCCTAAGGAATCTCCTGTATCCCATGCATACTTTTCCTTATCTCCCCTGTGGAGTAGTAGACTGATTTTATCTTGATAGTCTGGGCCAGTCACCCCAGTCAACACTGTAACTCCCTTCTTAGCTTGTTGTCTTAGAGGTAGGAGGAGCCCAAAGTGGCCAGGTGGCTATCTTAAATTCCAGTTTAATGGAATCATTGTGTCTCCAGGTAGTAGCATTCCTCTCTCGGGATCTAAGACTTCTAGGCCAGCAGAACGTAATGTTGCACTTAAAGGAATCAAACATTTTGCTACTGGGTCACTAGGAGGGATGTTGACCACTTCCACCCTTTGATTCCTGGACCTATGAACGTTGGCTATGGGAGAAACAGTACCATATATTGGAGGCTGATTCAGAGCATACACAGCTTTCTGGAGAACTTTGCCCCAGCCTTCAAAATTATTGTCACCTAGTTGGCCTTGTAATTGTGACTTCAAAATGCCATTCCACTGTTCTATCAATCTTGCTGCCTCAGCATGATGGGGAACATGGTAAGACCATTGAATTCCACGAGCATGAGCCCATTGTTGCACTTCTTTAGCTATAAAGTGAATGCCTTGGTCAGAGGCAATGCTATGTGGAATACCATGATGGTGGATAAGGCATTCCATGAGTCCACAAATGATAGTCTTGGCAGAAGCATTGCCTGCAGGATAGGCAAACTCACATCTGGAATAAGTGTTTATTCTAGTGAGGACAAACCAACATCCTTGCCATGATGGAAGAGGGTCAATATAATCTGCCTGCCACCAAGTAGCTGGCTGATCACCCCAAGGAATGGGACATATCACAGGGTCAGTGTGGTCTCTGCTGCTGGCAAATTGGGCACTCAGCAGTGGCCATTGCCAGGTTAGGCTTGGTGAGCATGAGATCAGGTTGCTGAGCTCATGCGTAACCTCCATCCCTGCCACATAGCCACTGTGTTCACGGGCTTATTGGCCAATGACAGCAGTGCCTGGGGAAAGAGCTGAGTGGTGTCCACAGAATGAGTCATTCTATCCACTTGATTATTAAACTCCTCCTTTGCTGAAGTCACTCTTTGGTGAGCACTCACATGAGATACAAATATCTTCACAGTTTCTGACCACTCTGAGGGGTCCATCCACATACCTCTTCCCCAAGTTTCTTTGTCACCAGTTTTTTAATCATGCTTCTTCCAAGTTTTTGACTATCCAGCCAAACCATTGGTCACAACACATGAATCAGTAGATAATCGCACATCTGGCCATTTCCCCTCCAAGCAAAGTGCACAGCCAGGTGCACTGTTCAAAGTTCTGCTCTCTGGGAAGCTTTCCCTTTACCACTGTCCTTCAGGGATGTCTTAGAAAGGGGTTGTAGTGCTGCAGCTGTCCATTTTTGGGTGGTGACTACATATCAGGCAGAGCCATTTGTAAACCAGGCCCTTGTCTTCTCCTGCTCTGTGAACTTCTCATAGGGAACTCCCCATAAGGCCACCAATTCAGCCTGGGGGAGAGAAGGCATGGTGGCAGGAGTAGGGACCATGGACATTTGAGCCTCTTTCTCATGTAACCAACTTGTGCCCTCAGGACCTGCTTGAACCGATTTACATATCTGCCACTTAGATTTGATGATGGAATGCTCCTGTGCATGACTATCTTTATGGCTAGATGTGTCAGAAAGTACCCAGTTCATGACAGACAGTCCAGGTGACATGGTGACTTGAGGATCCATAAGCAAACATTCAGTTTCCACCAAAGCCCAGTAACAGGCCAAGACCTGTCTCTTAAAAGGAGAGTAATTATCTGCAGAAGATGGCAGGGCCTTGCTCCAAAATCTTAGAGGCCTCTGTATGTGGGATCTATGATTCTCTGTTTAGTTTTTTGTCCACTTGACTGGGAAGTTTTCTGCTTATACAAATGAAATAAGAATATGGTAGGCTTCCTGTCAATTTTACTTGTAGGAACTCTGTGATTAATTAGCCAATGCCAGAGCTCTACATGAGTCTGACTATTTTGATTGCTGCCTTGCCTGTGCTGTTCATTACAGCAGCTATACCCACCTTGCCTTTGACTGTTGAGTGCAGTCAAAGATGGGGTTCTCCTGAATGGAGGATGGGTCTGACTCAAATGTTAATCTCCTTTGTCAACACCCTCACAGACACACCCAGGAACAATATTGTGCATCCTTCAATCCAATCAAGTTGACACTCAGATTAACCATCACAACTTCTAAGAGTAATACTTCAAAGAGAGAATCACTAATAAAGTTTTCACATCTTCACATTGTGAAGCACTGCAATGTATCATATACATGGGAAATAATAATCATTAACATCACCATAATCATCAACTTAATTTAGAAATAATACCATTTTTCTCATTATTATATGCTATATACATGTAATGAAATCCAAATTTATGTTGTGATAAACTATATTTTATCTTAAATTTTCAACTGCTTATGGGTACATTACTGTAATCAAACTGCTTAGGAATACTTTAAATCAATCTAATTGCTCCATCAAAATCACATGTACAACTATAATGCCAGGCTTATATTTTTCTTAATTAGTATCTGATTGTCTCAGGAAATTAAAACTACACGATGAACTTTTCACCCAAAGCTTGAGATTTGGATAAAAAGTGTATTTAGACATGTAAATAAAATTCTTTTTAACATCACATACAAGATAGAATTAAAAATTAGAAAATATTTGTATATGGAAATGTTATTTTGTTGACATCAGATACTATATCATATTTAATCTAATCACTTAAGAATAGATTAAATACTATATAGTACATGATGATACTTAGAGGTTCATAGTGAACTAAAAAGTTCACACTAAGGAGTGTATATTGATACTAAGGAGTGTATACTCCTTAGTATACACTTCTTAGTATCAAAGACAATCTGGGCCAGGCAAAGCGGCTCATGCCTGTAATCCCAGCACTTTGGGAGGCCAAGGTGGGTGGATCATCTGAGGTCAGGGGTTCAAGACCAGCCTGACCAGTGTAATGAAACCCCATCTCTATTTAAATTTCAAAAATTGTCAGGATGTGATGGTGTGTGCCTGTAGTCCCAGCTACTCAGGAGACTGAGGCAGGAGAATCTCTTGAACCCAGGAAACAAAGGTTGCAGTGAGCCAAGATCGTGCCACTGCACTCCAGCCTGGGAAACAGACTGAGACTCTGACTCAAAGAAAAAAGACTCTCCCTGATATATCTTTAAATCTCATGATCTGTCAACCTTTCTGCAACATACGGATGTGTACATAATTAATATATCTTAAATCAAAATTATTATATCATAACTTTATTAATATTTCAAGAAAGTATGTATCATGAATATAACAACAACATTTTAGTACTCATTTGTTTATTTATTCCTTGGGTAAAATTTTACAAAAAAAGGAATGTCTTCCTCACATGAACTTCCAGACTAATGGACATCAGATATAGTGAACTGTCAATGAGAATACTGACCTAAAATATTTTGTTGTTGTTGTTGTTGTTGTTGTTGTTGTTGTTTTGAGACAGTCTCTTTGTTTTGCCCAGGCTGAAACGCAGTGGCACAGTCTCGACTCACTGCCACCTCGGCCTCTCAGGTTCAAGTGATTCTTGTGCCTCGGTCTCCAGAGTAGCTGGGATTACAGGTGCATTCCACCACGTCTGGATAACTTTTGTATTTTAGTAGAGATGGGGTTTCACTATGTTGGCCTGGCTGGTCTTGAACTCCTGACCTCAAGTGATCTGCCTGTCTTGGCCTCTCAATGCACTAAAATGTTAGCACAGAAGAGAAGCAAAGCAGCAGGGCATTGGAGGAGCAACAGAAAGATACTTGGTAAATCTGCTACAATAACATGGCAACTGGGAAGTATACAACTTAGAGAATAAATAGTAAGAAGAAGGTATGTAGATGTTTTTGTTGGCAAAAATAACACATACCAAGCTCTAGAAATGGAAGAAAGAAAAAAGAAACCTAGGATGAGTACAAGGTAAAACTCCTCTCTCTGTGGTCTCTCTGTCTCTCTCTCTCATTATACCTTTTGCCTACCAGTAATGAAGAAAATCCAGATGACAGATACGATTTTTTTTTCCAGCATGTTATGATATTTTGATTTTTATTCTGAAGAAAAGAAGTAAACATTGAGGAGATATAATCAAAGACAGAACTTGATCTGACTGGTATTTTGAAAATTTATGTTGGTTACACTGTAAACCAAAAATAAAATTCTAAGACCCACAACTGACTGGATGGACCCATCCTCTCAGCCAAAGGGATTCCAAATAAATCTGAAAAACTAGCTCAGGTTATGATGACGGGAAGAGGGAGTCAAATATGCCTCATGATACTCTCTTTCCTCTGGAATCAGGCACAAGTGTGCAGCATGAACATTAGAACGAAGACCTTAAGAATGACAAAACAGACTCTTTGAAGCAATAAGATACCAAATTTCACCTTGACTCTAGTGACATCACATGACATAACAGATAGCCAGGCTCTAAAAGAAATAAAAGTAATTTACCCCAAAATATATTTCTTTGACATATTTTGAAATGGGCCTGCACAGCTGTCTTGTGGGGGAAAATTAACAGTTTTTGGAGAGTTTTCTTTCCTTTTCAGGTCTTTTCCTCATCTAGGAGAGATTTAACTAAGAATCTGGTAGCTTTTTAGGTCTGATAAGAGACATTTACCATCTATTCTTTTTGAAGCCTTCTACCTAGAGACTTCATCTATAATAAGAACATTGTTCTCCACAACCCCTAATCTTAACTCAGACAATCATTTTTATTGATTCCAGGTCCTTAAGTAAGGTCTTAACACTCTCAACCATTGCCCATCAGAAAATCTTTGAATCCACCTTTGTGTAGTCACAGAAGTGTATTGGTGAATAAATTCTCTTTATGGATTTCCCAGACTAGCTACAGATTATTTTGGACATGGAATAACTTCATGTGTCATTTAAAAGGAACTGAACCAAAGAGAAAATCCAAAGAAAGCCTGTATCAACCTATACCATTCATTTATTATATCTTACACAGTTTGCAATAGTATAATTCAGTTTTGTGTCATAAAAGGCTAAGATTCCATTCTTCAGGTTATTGTAGGTGTAATTTAGAACCCAGTCACACAATTGAATTTTAACTCTTTTTTTAAAGTTTAATTTTAGGTTCAAGGGCACATGTGGAGATTTGTTATGTAGCTAAATTGTAAATCATGGGGTTTTGATGTACAGATTATTTTGTCACCAGGTAATAGTTTTTTGATCCTTATCCTACTCCTGCTCTCCACCCTCAAGTAGGCCTTGGCTCTGTTATCCACTTCTTTGTGTTCATATGTGTTCAAAGGTTAATTCCCACTTAGAAGTGAGAACATGTGGCATTTGTTGTCTGTTCCTGTGTTAGTTTGCTTAAGATAATGGCTCCAGCTCCACCCATGTTTCTGCAAAGGACAAGATCTCATTCCTTCTTATGGTTGCATAGTACTCCATTATGTATATGTGACACATTTTAAAAATCCAGTCTACCACTGATGGACATTTGGGTTTTTTCCATGTCTTTGCTATTGCAAATAGTGCTGCAGTGAACATACATGTGCATGTGTCTTTATGGTACAACAATTTATATTCCTTTGAGTATGTACCCAATAATAGGATTGACTGCTGGATCAAATGGCAATTCTAGTTTTAAGTTCTTTGAGAAATTACAATACTGAATTTTAACTTTTTTTTTTTTGAGTCGGACTTTCATTCTTGTCTTCCAACTTTGAGTGCAATGGTGCAATCTCGGCTCACGGCAACCTTCACCTCCCGGGTTCAAGCGATTCTTCAGCCTACCAAGTAGTGGAGATTACAGGCACCTACCATCACGACCAGCTCATTTTTGTATTTTTAGTAAAGTTGGGGTTTCACCATGTTGGCTAGGCTGATCTTGAACTCCTGACCTCAGGCGATCTACTTGCCTCGGCCTCCCAAAGTGCTGAGATTACAGGCATGAACCACCATACTTGGCTGAATTTTAGCTCTTATTGTTATTCCAAAGAGATGTTATTACTATTTTTTTTTGAGATGTTATTTTTAAATAAAGAAACAAAGTGACTCCAGTGTATTTTAATATAACAAGAACCTTCTGTTCACTAGTACTTTACAGTTTCTAAATCATGTTCAGTTACACTTCTCATTTGGTTCTTGGAAGCATATCTACTAGGTACAATTTTAAGAAGTTCTGCCTTGTCCTTTGAATGTAAACTGGGCTTCCTCATAGTGTGGTGGCTAGATGCATTATAAATGCGACTCATTGAAGGTAAGTGATCATCACATACATTGGTAGATTTCAGGCATTACACCTTCTTGCTCTCTGAGTTAGTTAATAGCTATTACAGGGCATTGAGAAACTGTGAGATTTGGATTCCTGTCTTGACTCCAACAGAAATCATAGGAAAGATTATATCAATGTTTTTTCATCTATAAATAGCTATTTATATATTTATAGTTTTCAAACTTTGTAGATCAGTAGGACACTTTGTCAAATAAAATCTTATGTGGAATCTCAATAGATTACATAAAAAAAATGGTGGTTAATGCTAACAGCTTCTCTTTACGCCTTGCGAAACAATGTAGCACTAAGAAGAATAGCATGAGAAATATAAATTCATATAAATTCTAAATTCTCTTTTGGATTTAGAATTCAGGTGTTTCTGCATTTATCAAAGGTTGCAATGGTAGTTCCTAGTGAATCATTTCCAGAGGAGATTTCTGACTACAGATTCTAATTGGGCCACCTCTAAAAATCTTCTGACAATGAAACTGACATTTCTTTGATGAAGAAGTGAGGTCTATATTCCTACCTTCAAAAGGTACTTAATATACTCAAAGGAAGTACCCTTCAAAGGATATTTAATATACTAACAAATTTGGACTTTGCTAGTGTATTAAATGTACAATTATCATTTTACATTTATCTCCTATCCAACGAACTTGATGTATTACTTTATTATATCTGTAAGTTTATTTGCAGATTTCTTAGGACTTTCCATCTACAGGGTCATGTTGTTTTTAAGCAGTAATCATTTTATTTCTTTCTTTCTAACTGGCTATCATTTAAAAATATATATTTGGGTCTGATTTCAATGCATAAAACCCTCAAGGACAATGTTGAATATATTTATTTCAAGAGCACATATTCTTATTCTGTGCACGGTGTTAGAAAAAAAGTGTTTCACCATGATATTAGTTTCTCATAGTCATACTTCATCAGGTTGAGGAAGCTGCCTTTTATTTATTGTTTCTTGAGAGTTTTTTTATCATGAATGGACTAGGTTTGTGTCAAATGCAAATTCCAAGTCTATTGAGATAGGCTTGTAACATTTTGTTCTTTCTTATATTAATATGGAGATTGTTCTTGGATGTTAAATCAACCTTGTGTCCCTAGGATAAACACCCATTTGTCATAATGTATTATTTCTATAACTTGCTGCTAGAATTAGTTTGCTAATATTTTCTTAAGGAGTGTTTGTACTTGTGTTTATAAGAAGCAATAGTGATTTTGGCTTTTGTGAGTTTTTTGGGAGCTTTGATATGAAGGCACATAGGATTAGGTGGTAAGTGCTTCCTCTTCTATTTCTGAAAGAGACTGTAAGAAAATGCTATTATTTGTTCCTTAAATAGTCCATAGAATTCTCCAGTGAAAGCCACCTGAGCCTGGGCTTTACCTGGTGGGGAGATTTTTCAAGTTCATTTCTTCACTATTTTAAGTATGTTAAGATTTTCTATTTATTCTTGAGTCAGTTTTGGTAATTTGTATGTTATAGGAGTTTGTCAGTTTCACCTATATGAATCTATTCTCACATAAGCAATTTAAACTATTCGTTTATCATTTTCTATTTTATTTATAATGAGAAGTAATGAATGCACTTCAGATTTTGGTAATTTATTTTTGCTTTTTTTTTTCTTAGTTTAAGCTGTAACTTAAAATATTAATAGTAAAATAGGTTCTAAATCAAATTGACTCTAAATGCAATGGGATCTGACTCAGATGTTAATGAAAGATAGGGAGAGGAAGATCTAACAAAGCATTGTGAATGTATAAGGGACAAACGTAGAATTGTTTCTTTGTTATCTTACATGAGCCTCAAATTAGTAAGTAACTAGCTATTAAATATAGGCAATGTGGAACAATAACAATTGAAATTTAAATGGTTTGACAATTAGGAACTTAACACTTAATTGTGTAAGACTCTGATTATTTAATGTCTACTAGGCCCATAATCAAATTTGCTTTATAAGTACTCAACAGTAACAAATTTCCACATGGTGTTATTTTCAAGTAATTGTATAATGATACTCATGCTGAATCGAGGTTAAATGAATTTCACCATTGCCACCCCAAATATTGATTAGATGAGTCAGTAAGCAAATAAGTCATTACTTTTCAAAATAATTTAGTACAATATCTATTTATATAAATTAAAGAATGCTGTATTACTCCTATACATTTTTCATTCTCATGAAAATTTCAATTCATGTTTGAGAACAGTAGCTCTCAAACTGAGATGTTATTGCTTAAAAATATTAGGTGACATTATTAACATTTGATTATGGAAAGTTTTGAAAATATATGATACGAGAGAGTAATATTACTAAACAGATGAACTCGCTACTCATTTTCAACAATGTGAACATGTTTTTGGTTACTTTTTCTCTCTTTATCTGGACATTTATTTTGTATTGCCACAATGCTGCCTTGTGACATTTAATCTTCAGGAAATTTAGATATCCTGTAGGGTATCTAGTGCTCAGGGAAGTTTCACACCACAAAACACTGACTTAGCTAAAATGCCAGAAGTACCTTTGGGGAAACACTAATTTTTTTTAATAAAAAATTACAATATTGAGAATAATTTGGGGACAATTTACTCATAACAGATATTAGAATCTATTTTGCAGGATAGAAAATAATTAACAACTAGCAGAAGAGAATTAATTTCTGATGGATAAACCAGGTCTAAATTCATTTTAAAAATGTTTTCTTATATTATAAAATAAATCTCTAAGGGAACTCCTGTCTCTGTGGAAGATATCCTATTCTCTCACCAATTTAATGAAACAAAATCCTAATACCGAAAAGAAGTAAAAAAGACATTCTCTTTTTCATGTAGTTGCAGGATTCATACTTTATGTGCAATGTAAAATAGAAAGTAGAAACTGAGTTTTACATTGCCCAGATGTTGAGTAGTTTAAGTTATTCACATTTATTTACTAAACTTTATGAAATGAATTAACTGTCTTTTTGTAAGTAACTATATAATTGCCAAAGCAGGGGTTTTTTTTTTCCATTTCTTCTAAAGCTCAATATGTAATAGAGTTTAATAGCATGAGCTGTGGAATCAGAACAGCAGGAATCAAAACCTAGCCTTACCAGTTCCAACTTATGATATTTGAAAAGTTACATCCTCGTCTATTCAGAGTTTCACATACACAATGGAGATAAAATAATGCCTATATTATAGTTGCTGTAACATCTAAATGAGTTTATCCTTGTAATGTGCTTTAGAATATTTGTACATTGCAAGCATGCTAAAATATTAGGCATTAGGCATTGTGGTCGTTTATAATTTCCAGTTTCTTTATAAAAGTAAACCTAGTTTAACCAACTTGTTGACTTGTATTTATATTTTATACTATGTAAAAACAAATAGCAAAAACAGAAACAGATCTTGATCATCTCCACAAAATATAAATGGTAATAAGAGTAACGATATTTGTCAAAATTTATCAAACATGTTGCAAAATACCATCTCATGTAATGCAACAGCACTATGAAGCAGAGCCTGTGAAAACTATGTGTTTCATGCAAGGAAACTGAATTGAAGAAAGGTTAAATAACTTGTGAAAACCAGGCCAGTTTCTACCAAGTAAGATAGTGGCTTGTGACCAATATAAATGTTTAAATAATATGTATTTTCTGAATAATTCTCCAAGATTATTAATATAAGTTTTATAAACACACCCGGTATTACAGAAACATACCATTTATACTCAATTTATGTTACCTGTGTATTGGCACAAATACTGAATGTCACTGTCACATGCGAATAGAATGTTGTTAAAGCTATTGTGTCAAATGGTTGTAATGTATTTTTTAAATGAATTTTAACTAAGTAAGACATTGTATACCTTTTTAAATCAGTCATGTTGAATGATTTTTTATGCATTCTTTGAAGTGTTCTAAATAGACATCTAAAAGAATATTACAAGTCTTTGGTGGTATTGCAGAAAAGTATAACTCATAAACCAATCAGTAGAGAAGCTATGATGGAATAAACATGGTCTTTGAATTTTCATAATCCTGGGTTTGCATCTAAGCTTCCCATTTATCTTGCTTTCTGTCTCTTTATAAGAGGTCCTTCAACAATGTGCAACAGTTTATCCATCTGTAACATTTCATAAGGTAAAATTATATATTGCACAAGTTCAAACAGGTGCATTATTTTATGATTTTATGCTTTATTGGTTTATGTAATTATTTCTAGTTGTATTCAGCAAATGACAGAGATGCAGATAATAATCCATAGGCTGGGAACAAAATCTGTGATAGGATTTTGGCAGAGACATCTTGTCAAACTGACAGTCTTTCTGATACTGTCAGGAAGCAGGAAGAAGTAAGTTATTGCAAAAAAGTTTATTATTTCCTTTTTTATCACCAGCAAGTAATTTAAGGATGTCCACTAGCTTTCCATAATCTGTCTCTTATTTCTACTTCCTTAAGTTTACTTTAACACTTTTCATTTATGAAGAGTCCTCTCCCTTTTTTGTTATAATTCTTCTTTTCAGGAGGAATCTTCTGGGAGAAATCATTTTGAGTGAGTCATTTAAATATGTAGATTATTCAACCGATAACATTATCATGATTTGGGTACAACATAGACAATTTTCTATCTGGAGAAAAATATCACTGTTGGTAAAGACTGGTTCTGTCAACTAGCCCTGGTACAATGGCTAAGTCCTTCTATTAGAAAGAGCTACACTTATGCTAAAATATCAATTAAATTGTTGGCTTTAAGTTGGTATTGGATTCTGAGGGTTCCAACTACAGATGATAAAAAGGATTCTTTTGATAAAGAAGATACAAAATGATAAAAGAACCCACTTTATCATCTGTAATTGGAACACTCTATTTTCTATAAAAGAGGGATTTTTTTCTTATTCTATATAAAAGCTGACTTTTTGAAATTAAAATGCTATTTATTGTAGAAGCAATAACTGACTGGATTTTGTAATCATCTTTTATCTTTATATACTTTTAACAGGTAACCCTTTATTAACCAGCAAAGTCAATATACTGATTAATGTCTTAGACGTCAATGAATTTCCTCCAGAAATTTCTGTGCCATACGAGACAGCTGTGTGTGAAAATGCCAAGCCAGGACAGGTATCTTATAAATTTTGTTTCTTGAGTATATAAAGACCCACTATATGTATGTGTTTTAAGTTATAAGTCCAGACATGAATATACACACATACATTTATTTTTCTGAATCGGATCTCTTCATAACAGAAACCATAAGAGATATTAAACCCTTGTAAATTAATGATATAGATGAATGGATGTGGAGGTGATACCACATAGATGAAGTTTTCATTGCCTAGTGAAAGTTCTTTGTATAGTCAAAGGTCTGCAGTTGTGGATACTGCTGTTTTTCTATTCTCTTACTGTGGAATTTCTTTCTTTCTTTCTTTTTTTTTTTTTTTTTTTTGGTTTGAAGCCTCACTCTGTGGCCCAGGCTGGAGTGCAATGGCACAATCTTGGTTCACTGCAACCTCCGCCTCCCATATTCAAGCAATTCTCCTGTCTCAGCCTCCCAAGTAGCTGGGATTATAGGCATGCACAACCAGGCCCAGCTAAGTTTTTGTATTTTTAGTAGAGATGGGTTGTCACCGTGTTGGCCAGGCTGGGCTTGAACTCTGACCTCAAGTGATCCACCTGCAAATTTCTAAAGAACTTATGACTGTAAACTCAGTAAGCAAGTCACTGTAGAGTGCATTTTCCCAGTATATTTCTTATTTTACTCACGTGCTTGTACAAGTTGCACAACAAAGGTTTTAATCTAACCTGAAAATACAAAGCTTTCCTCTCTGGTGGCCTAGAGGAGAACAACTGGGTTATTTTAAATGTCCAACTTTCATTTTTTTAATTAAGTTAATATTATTCTGTGAAGATGTAGTAGTGGGAAGATCTTATGAGGAAAGAAGACCACAAAGTTAATGAAACTAATTGTGAAAGGTTCTACGTTAGATGGTGGTAGGTAGTCATTTTTTTTTCTTTTTTCTCCCTAAAGTCTTATGAATGAATAAAGGAAGAATATAAAAGGAATCAGACATGGGTATATGAAAAGAGTATGTTATGAAACAAAAATATGATTAATCTAATATTGTGCACCTACATTCCAAAGGGAAAATGCATTGGCATGCTTTGGTTTGCTATATTTTTTGATCACCTTTAAATAGCATCACTATTCACTTAAGTAAATTTGAAGAGTTTTAGTTCTTACTTGAAATAAATCTTGATATTTAAAACAGTATTTTTCTTGTTAAAAGTAATTCTTTAACCTTTAGTATCTTTTTCAATTTCCATGCTTTACATCACTTTGTAGAATCTTTGTCCCATAGTTCTAAACCTGTGATGTCTACTAGTTGTATAGCTATTTAAATAAAATTAAAATTACATAAAACTAAAACTACATTCTCATTCATACTGACCACATTTCAAGTGCTCAATATGTGGTAAGTAGATATTATTTTGGTGACTGTAGATATAGAATATTTTCATAACCATGGAAGCTTCTAGTTGACAATGCTGCTCTACTCTTTCATTTGATAATTTGGGGAAATCATTAATTTTCCTACATCATAACTTATTTTGTGATATTTCCTCAAGCAAGAAATCTGCATCCTTAGTCTTGTATCAGCACAGAAAGCACTTAAAAATCACCTTAAGTGCATTTACAATTTATATGGGATGAGCCCACAGCTTTCGTTACTTTTAGCAATTACAGGTGCTACAAAAACTTTTGGGCTCAAATAAATAACCTGATTTGGTTGTTCTGGGAATTTGAAGAAGTTTACCAAAATTCCTCAAGTTAGCTATTTTCCACTTTCAGGATGCCTCATTAAACAGAGAAAAAAAACAGTTCTTTAGCATTAGGGGATTAAGGATATTAATGGTTTCAGATCAATTAGAATTCCATTTGTAATGCTCCAAATGGAAGCCTTTGGGAATAGAGCCCCATTTAATGTTGTATGTTTTTCTAATAAATTAAAAGATTTGATGAGCTGAGAAGAGAAAATTAAAAATCATTCTTATGTTTTCATATCTGAAGAAAACTTGGAGGAATATCTTGGATTCTTAGAGGCTCTTATTCTAAAGTATGTTTCTGGGGATTTTTGTGTCCAATTGAGCCACATTTTTGTACAAAGCATAGCCCTGAAATGTCCGTTGAGTTTCAGGGATTATAAAATATGAGTATTTTCTGCTTTTGAACACTGCCATTCTGCCCCGGCCTAAGAACTATGCATAGGAACTATCTGTCTCTTCTGGATTATGCTACTATTATCTGCCTATCTATCATCTATGTATAATCTATTTAATCTAAAACAATAAGAAAAGGAGGAATGTAAATCAGTAAAGATTTATATGGGAGTTGTTTTCCTCGGGGGCAAGCACCTCTGACTGACACTTCCAGATAAATGCCAGACTACGATTTTATACATTTAATTTAGTAAATGGTGCTACTTGATAATAGAAGCAAGAAAAAGCAAAATTTGAAAGTCAGGTATTAATCACTGAATAATATTCAGAAATCTTATAGATGAAATAGAGTGATGTGCAGACATGAGTCTAAGTGAAGTAAAGTTGGTTTCGGAGGGTCTACATGGTGATTCATTGATTAAGTTGACACATTCCATGATTTAGACTTTGGTGTTGAATAATGAAAGTCTCCCCACGACAATTTTAAAGTGTAAATAGAGTATGGGTGACTAATTCATGCTAAGATAAGAAATCAAAATTCATAGAAGACCAATCAATTTGTTAAATTATAAATTACTAACACTGCACTGGATATTCAAGGTCCCACTGTTATCTATCTATCCATCCATCCATCCATCCATCCATTTACCTACCTACATATTTCACATCTATCTATCTCTGTGTGTATGCGGATAAACAGGAATATAAATCATAGTCATGGGACTGGGTTTTAACTGAATCTCATGTTTAATAGCATCAATGTAAGATCACAAGATGCATGCTTTACACACTGGGACCAAGGTATAGTGTGTGAAATCGCTAGTCTTCCTCTTGCATATTCAAATGTAGTCTGAGATCATGATTATCTGCTCAACACACCGCCCTTGTCATCTCCCACATACATTTCCCAAAATTCTGTCTGATGCACGATCATTGGATATGTTAATTAATAAATGCCTCAAAGCCATTCTTATTTGTTTATCTATTTAATGAATTGTAAATTTCACAGTTTGATTCTTAGAAGTTGTTTTTATTCTCTAAGTATTTAAGGGCATTTTAAGCCATTCTTATTTGCTTATCTATTTAATGAATTGTAAATTTCACAGTTTGATTCTCAGAAGTTATTTTTATTCTCTAAGTATTTAAGGGCATTTTATTGATGTACCAGGCTTTTGACTGTAAGATATACAACCTAGGGGAGCAATTTTGGAAACATTTTGTAACAGGAACAATAATGCTTACTCTTTTAAAAACTCTTTGAAAACACAATTTGTATTCTTGCTGAATGAAGAAAAACAAAACAAAAGCAGTTATACACCTTTTGTATCTCTCTTTCTCATCATTTTATTTATTGATGAAAACAGAACCTTTGTTATAAAACATAACTCATATGAAAATTTTGCTATCACAAGGGCTTTTAGATAATCAGAGATTTTGTTTTCAGTAAGCATTTTCATATTCAGGCCAGAAAGCATTTATTCTATCTAATTTAAAATGCAAGCAAGTACATTTTAATTTTATTTTCCTTATTAGTGTGCATTTTTAATGCTGGTAACCTTTTTAGTTATGGAGGTATCAATTTGAAATTAGCCCATGTTCTGTCATTGAATTTGTCATTACTCCCTGTAAATGTTAGAAATTTGCGTATAAAAATTATGTGTAAATTACTGACTTGATGATATTGATTCAAAAAGTGTCATTTGTGTCTACTCGCATGCTTCGTTAAATAAATTTAGTAACCTGGTGTGTAGAGGCCTCTTTGAAATTGATGATCGACTTCAAGTTTAATCTCAACTCTGTTTCAGATAATTCAGATAGTCAGTGCTGCAGACCGAGATCTTTCACCTGCTGGACAGCACTTCTCCTTTAGATTAGCACCCGAGGCTGCCATCAAGCCAAATTTTACAGTTCGTGACTTTAGAAGTAAGTGTAACCACAGAAAAATTTACCTCTTACCATCTATCTTTGTAGAAAGACACAAAGGGAGGAATCAATACTTTTCTTTGACGCACTCAATTTCATAAGATATGGATATCCTTATATGAGAAATGCAAAATTCTGTCCCTAGTAGTAAACTGAATATTTAATCTATATAGACTGTCTAGTAAAGCAGGTTGCTTCCACTGTAAATGTGGACAGTGTCTCAATGAGTCAAATAAAATACTCTCTGAGAAATTGAATTATTTCCCTGTTTTAAACATATTATTTTACCCAAATGCACATCACTTGTACTTACTAATAGGGAATTCTTTAGTAACTGTTTTGTTAGAATAACACACAGCACAGATTAAGAATGCAGGTAACATAAAGACACATGTACACAATTGTTCACTGCATCACTGTTCACAATAGCAAAGACATAGAACCAACTTAAATGCCCATCAATGACAAATTGGAGAAAATATGGTACATATACACCATGGAATGCTATGCAGCCGTAAGAAAGAATGAGACTATGTCTTTGGAGGAACATGGATGCAGCTTGAGGCTATTATCCTTAGCAAACTAATGTAGGTAGAGAAAACCAAATACTGCATGTTCTCACTTATAAATGGGAGCTAAATGGCAAGAACTTAGAAAAACAAACAAAGAAACAACAAACACTGGAGTCTACTTGAGCAAGGTGGGTGGGAAGATGCAGAGAAGCAGAAAAGATAACTGTTGGGTACTGGGCATAATACCTGGGTGATGAAATAACGTATAAAACAAACCCCTGGCTGGTGCGGTGGCTCATGGCTGTAATCCCAACACTTTGGGAGGCTGAGGTGGTTGGATCACCTGAGGTCGGGAGTTTGAGACCAGCCTGACCAACATGGATTAAAACCCTGTCTCTACTAAAAATACCAAATTAGCAGGGCAGGTTGGCACACACCTGTAGTCCCAGCTACTTGGGAGGCTGAGGCAAGACAATTGCTTAAATCCAGGAGGCGGAGGTTGCAGTGAGCCAAGATCACACCGTTGCACTCCAGTCTGGGCAACAAGAGTGAAACTACATCTCAAACAAACAAACAAAACAAATAAACAAAAACAAACCCCTGTGTCACGTGTTTACCTAAGGAACAAACCTTTACAGTACCCCTAAATCTAAAATAAATGTTTTAAAAAATTGTTTTTAAAGAATGCAGGTATTTAAAATGATACAGTTGTGCATTTCTGCTCCATACTACCAAACTGACAGACTCTTAATGTATAAAATTTTACTAAGTCAAGTCAACCTCATGGTATTTTTATTAAAGAAAATCATATACTCAAAGCCTTAACAAAATGCCTAAAACATGTCACCATCAAGATCATTTTAGCCACCACCTCTGCCATCATGGTTACACTTACACTTTTATTTATTTATTTAGATAGAGGAAAAGACATGGTTTGCATAGTTTATAATGAGAATTTGGTACTTAAAGACTAATGAAGAGGAGGAAAAAAAGAAATGCTTTTAAAATGAAAGTGTAAAATTTATTTTTACACATTAGTGTAAATGAAACTCTAGTCATTAAAAAAAAAGCCACTTATTCTCAGCAAACTGACACAAGAACAGAAAATCAAACACCGCATGTTCTCATTCATAGACAGGTGTTGAACAATGAGAACACATGGACACAGGGAGGGGAGCATCACACACTGGGGTCTGAGAGGGCGAACTAGGGGAGGGACAGCAGAGGGTGGGGAGTTGGGGAGGGATAGCATGGGGAGAAATGCCAGATATAGGTGATGGGATCGAGGCAGCAAACCACATTGCCATGTATGTACCTATGCAACAATCTTGCATGTTCTTCACATGTACCCCAAAACCGAAAATGCAATAAAATATATATTTAAAAAAAAAAGCCACTTAGCAATTGCAGATAAGTAATTCTACTTGCAAACAATAGAAACATCCTACTTTAAATGTGGACTGTATCTATTATTTAACAAAGTATGAAATAAAACCATTTTTCAAATTTTACTTTTTAAAATTTTAGATTCAAGTGCAGGTTTGTGATATGAGTATATATTTCATGATGCTGAGGTTTGAGCTTCTAATGATCCCATTGCTGAAGGACTGAACCTAGTACTCAATAAGCAGTTTTTATTAACCCTTTGTCTCCTCCCCTCCTCCCTCTTTTTGGCATGTCCAGTGTTAGTTGTTACCATCTTTGTGTTCTGTGTACCCAAAATTTAGCTATTTTTTTTTTTTTTTGAGATGGAGTCTCACTCTTTTGCCCAGAATGGAGTGCAGTGGCATGATCTGGGCTCATTGCAAACTCTGCCTCCCGGGTTCAAGCAATTCTCTGCCTCAGCCTTCCAAGTAGCTGAGACTACACTACAAAATACAAAAAAATTAGCCCATTAGCATGCCCAGCTAATTTTTTGTATTTTTAGTTGAGATGGCGTTTCACCACCTTGGCCAGGCTGGTTTTGAACTCCTGACCTGGTGATCCACCTTTTATAAGTGAGATTACGTGATGTTTGCTTTTTGCTTCTGCATCAATTTGCGTAGGATAATGGTTTCCAGATGCATCCATATTGCTGCAAAGGACATAATTTCATTCTTTTTTAGGGCTGTGAAGTATTGCATGGTGTACACTTAGACTTCAACTGCCACGACTATTGCCCTCACTACTACTGCTGCTGCTACTGCTAATGCTGTTACATCCACTACAATTACAACCACTACAGAAATATAAAGGACACTGGATTAGAAATACCAAGGTTGACTATCAATCAGTATTTCTGACTTTATTAGGTCTGTAACCTTGGGTATTTTATGACCTCTAAGTTTCCATATTCTATAATATCATAATCAAAACACCAGAGTTTATTGTCCAATAATAAAAAGATAAATTTTTATAAATTCTGTGCCTACAGAACAAGTGAACAAATTGTGATGAGATGGCAATAATGATGATTGAAGTCTGAGGATGTTTTGAAGAAATTAGTTGGCTGCTATGATTAGGCCAAGAAAATTAGAGTCTCCACATTTTATCACTGAAAGAGGTTGAGTAGGGTTTGCTGAATAGAATAGTGCAATGTGAGAAATGGCTTAAGTGAAACAGCGGTCCAATCTTGAAGTTATTTACAATTACAGTGACCACATATTTTATAAAAACTGAAGCATTTCTGAGAACAAAAGGTGGGAAATATTAATAATGTTCTGTCACAACAGCACACATAAAATAGTTCTGTGTGAGACAAACTGGATCATATGATTACCCTACCTAGTAGCCATTTCAGGAGTTAATTTAAATCCAACAATGTTAGTAGCTTTGAAAAGTTTAAGCAGGAATATAACATTATCATATTTACATTATAGAGAAATCAGCTTAGATAGATACAGCATGGAAAAGATACAGGGAGATAAAACTAGTTCTGATGTCATTGCGCTAAATAGGTGAGAGCCTTGGATTAGGGTACTGACTGTGAGGACGGAGACAAGCGAAGGAAATAGAATTGATAAGACTTCATGACACATACCCTAGATTCAGTATGTGTATATAATGTAATAAGACAAAATAGATTTCCAGGTCATAGGCTTCAGCAACTAGGGGTCACATCATTCATCAAACCCAGTGTCAACTATTTTCCACAATGTATCTTTACTGAAAGATCTATTTCAGATTAATCATGATAAGGGGAACCAGATGATACTGCCTTATAGCAGAATGCTTTCTTATGGACTAAACATGTACTTGCCAGAAAATTTCAGGTGCTATTCATCATGTTCCTTATTTTATATTAAGTTTTATTCGTAAAGTATATTTAGTGAAAAGAAAGCATTTAGAGAGTGGAAATGAAGTTTAGTATGTCTTTCTTCTCACTATGGACAGCACAATAAAATTGTTATGGTCAGTTTTCAATAAATAATAAATTGGGCAGGGTGCAGTGGCTCATGCTTGTAATCCCAGCACTTTGGGAGGTTGAGGCAGATGGATCACCTGAGGTCAGGAGTTCAAGATCAGCTTGGTCAACATGGTAAAACCCTGACTCTACTAAAAATACAAAAATTAGCTGAGTGTGGTGGCAGATGCCTGTAGTCCCAGCTACTTGGGAGGCGGAGGCAAGAGAATCATTTGAATCTGAGAGGCGGAGATTGCAGTGAGCTGAGAATGAGCCACTGTACTCCAGCCTGGGTTAAAGAGTGAAACTCCATTGAAAGAAAGAAGGAAAGAAAGAGAGAGAAAGAAAGAGAGAGAGAGAGAGAAAGAATGAAGAAAGAAAGAAGAAAGAAAGAAAGAAAAAAAAAAAAAAGAAAGAAAGAGAGAGAGAAAGAAAGAAAGGAAAGAAGGAAGGAGAGGGAGGTAGGGAGGGAGAGAAAGAGAGAAAAGAAAGAAAGAAAAAGAAAGAAAGAAAAAGAAAAGGAAAGGAAGGAAGGAAGGATGGAAGGAGAAAATAAATATATATATATTTTTTAATTTTATTTTTTATTGCATTTTAGGTTTTGGGGTACATGTGAAGAACATACAATATTGTTGCATAGGTACACAGGTGGCAGTGTAATTTGTTGCCTTCCTCCCCTTCGCCTATATCTGGCATTTCTCCCCATGCTATCTCCCCCCAACTCCCCACCCCCCACTGTCCCTCCCTTATTTCCCCCCAACATACCCCAGCGTATAGTGCTCCCCTCCCTGTGTCCAAAGGGTTAGGCTGCCATTTGACACTTACATTGAGTTCAAGAATACCAAGCCCCTACCACATCCCAAGTGCAGACACGCCAGATATTCTATTTCTCTTAGTTGTTTCCACTCAGGTTATGAAATTTATCCCTAGCCTGTTTCTTTTCAACAGACTCAAGTGTTCAGCCATTAATTGCTGAAGATTTAAATGTTGATTCAATTAATATCCATTTGTACATCCCTAATCATATCACATAATGTTTTCTCATCTTGGTGTTTCCTATTGCTGAAGAACCTGCCTAAATTTCAGTTGTTGAATTTAAATTCCACCAATAGAAAAATGAAATCTGACTGAAATAGTAACAGGTTTGTGACCGAACTTGCACAACTGTAATACACTATACACTTTTCTAAAATTATATTGCCTTATTCTCAAGGAGTGTGTATTATGCACGGCTATAATAAGCTACACATTGGTACATTTCTAAACATAACAAAGTGTTTCTAGGGGTTACTTTGACACACAAATGAAATATTGTTATGAGTAAAACAAAATTTCTGCTTTATTGTGTAGAAATAAAAGAAAATGTATGCAAAAGAGCACCTTTCAATAGAAGTATTAATTGCATTTATAGAAAAGTAGCAATTTTCATTGGCTCATATTATTGCAAGTAAATATTGTTTTTGAATTAACTGGAATTATAATGAATTACTTTTGTAATTATATTAAAGTAGTGATTGTTATAGTTCAAGGTATTTACAATTTTTAATGTTTTTAAAACATCTTGTTTTCCTTTCCATGTATCCTATGACAGCTGATGTGCAGAGAACATATATACAAACATATATAACATATATGAACACATTTATAAACATATATATACATATACAACATGTAGATAGAAAAATCTTTAATTAAAAATGGTCAATTGGTTTTAATATAGTTTAAATAATAGGTTCTTAAGTGAGATATTTTACATATTCATAGTTCATAATCTTTCCTATTATACATGAGAATATCTGCAAAATATTTTTTAATGAGATTGCGATGTGAGAAAAAAATGGATCAATTTAACACACTTTCTGTCTTGTAAATCATTCTGTAATCTTCTGAATAGAAAATTTAATTCTTCCACCAGACAAGATGAATGTTTCTTCTTCCTCTAATGATTATTTTGATTACATTTTGGCACTTTTCGTAATGTGAACAGAAATAAAGAAAGTCAGAATCCATTTTCCTGATTCAAGAAGACCTTCTCACTATTGAGCAGATACCAACTTGAAGATCTGAAGTAACCCTGTTACCTTAAATGTCATGTTTTGTAGACAACACTGCTGGAATTGAAGCTCGAAGAAATGGATACAGTCGCAGACAGCAAGAGTTGTATTTCCTCCCTGTTGTAATAGAAGACAGTAGCTACCCTGTCCAGAGCAGCACAAACACAATGACTATTCGAGTTTGTAGATGTGACTCTGATGGTACCATCCTGTCTTGTAATGTGGAAGCAATTTTTCTACCTGTAGGACTTAGCACTGGGGCACTGATTGCAATTCTACTATGCATTGTTATACTCTTAGGTTCGTTTCAATATTAATCATTGTTAATTATTTCTAGCTCACTCTCTCTGTCTTTCTTCCCCACCCTTCTTCTCTGTCTCTCTCTGCAATTTATCATCTAAGCAAGTTCTTGATCATTGACATGTCAAAGCTAGCTAGAAGATAATCTATGTGTATTGAATTAAATTGTTATTAACGCAATTTTTCTATTTCATACTTGTTGGATATATATTATTGGGGATAAATAAATAACATCATCAAATAAACACCAAAAATATGTTCAATACTGAAGAGATTTTCTAGTAATAATAGTTTGTGACCCTTGTCACAGTGAAATCCTCTTTAATAAGTATCCATTTACAACAGTTTCTCAATTCATTTTACATCCTAGTAATTGCTGCTATCTAATAAGAGATTATATCGTCTTTTAAAAATATATACTTGATGAACTATGGTTCCCAAATTCCAGTTCAATAAAGAAAGGAAGATAAAGAGAGATCAGAAAGAAACAGAATATAAAGTAATCCTCAAATCTGTTTGTCTTCACTTTTTAAACTGCCATCCAAGAAAAATTCTTCCTCCAGTTTCTTGCATCTCCTTACATGAAAATTCTAACCATTTTGATGAGAACAGAACAGATTAAAATATCTGGAAACATTCCAAAGGAAAATGATTGCAGTGAAAGTAATCTACAACATCTCTGTGAGAGTGAACATAAACCTATTGGGGGTTTTCTCCTCCATCAACTCTGTTCAGCTTCTCCATTTATTAATTCACTGCCAGATTCACAAAAGTAGAGAGATTTTCTGTTACATCTCATTCCTTTAAAATCAAATGGCAACAGATTTACAATTGGTATTGTGGAATCAAACTATACATGCATATTTACTAGTTAGCCAAATATAATCTGACAAATATGGACACCTGATTTTATCTCTAGGAAAGAAAAAAAATTAATTAGTAGGACGTAAGGCACAGAGTAAGGCATTACTATAGCTTGTGGGGAATGCTCCCTGAGTCAGAAGCTCGTGCTGGCGTAGAGGGTGAAGGTCTGGTTGAATTGGCATGGTGTAGGTATTAATTCCACATGAGCAACTTTGGTGTGCAGAGCAAAGTATTCTTTATATCCTTATAATTGATAATAAATTATCCCTGACATCTCTTTTTCAAGGACATTTTCAAGGAAATATTTTCACGTCTGAGATTTAACAAGATCATTTAGGTGTTTAACATCAGATGAAGTATTTCTGTCTCATACACTTCTCTTCTATTGTAGCTTAGTCCTTGAGTATTTCTATATTGTGAAAGTTGTCAGAATCAAAATGGAGTCACTAACGTTAAGAAAAACCTGACAAATAGAGTTAGGGAAGGCCAGGGAGAGAGGGTTTTCAGGCTTATATGCCTGATAATGAGAAAGACTGTAAAAATCACAACCCCGCACAAAGGCTGTCACAATCTTGTACAAAATCACTTCTGCTGGGACATCTGCCCATCAACTGCCTGTCCAACCTTGGACTGTTATCACCTTTGTTATTAATCTTTGTAGTCAAGGATGATTATTTAAAATAATATGTATCCTCCTTGGCCAGGCATGGTGGCTCATGCTTGTAATCCCAGCACTTTGGAAGGCTGAGGCAGCCAGATCATGAGGTCAGGAGTTCGAGATCAGCCTGGCCAACATAGTGAATCCCCGCCTCTACTAAAAATACAAAAAATAGCCTGGCATGGTGATGCATGCCTGTAATCCCAGCTGCTTGGGAGGCTGAGGCAGGAGAATTGCTTGAACCCACGAGGAGGGGGCTGCAGTGAACTGAGATCACGCCATTGCATCCAACCCAGGTGACAGTGCCAGACTCTGTCTCAAACAAGCAAACAAAATATGTATCCTCCTCATTTTTTCTTTAAAAACCTTTGTTTTCCTTTATCTCCCTGAGCACACACATAGTTTACTATCACACCCATATTCCCATTGTTATACTTTATTCCCAAATAAATATATTTTATTTCAGAGAAACTCTTTCTGTTTGTTATGTGGGTTGACAGTATCAACCTGTCATGGTTTGGTATGTTCTGGATGCTCTCCTTTGGCCTGTTTGGCCAACATCCAATGGAGCAAGTAATCTGTTCAGGTCATCCTTAACAGGTACTGCCACCTGCCAGCCATTTATCCAAATACTTCCTGAGTATCCATAGAACACCAGCACTATTCTAGACATTGTGAATTTTTGATATACAGCAGTGTATACTGACACTCTTTGTCCTGCCATGGGGTCTGCTTAAAAATCCACCTAATCTTTGACCTCCTTGACCAATCTCATGCTCCTTTAGGTCTGCTAGCTTGTTCTTACCATTCTCATATCCTTTCTTGGGTTAGAGGAAGCACAGAAAGTTTATGGTGTGTGGGTCCCTTTAGAATGGACTTCAGTCTCATCTAGCTAGTTTCTTTCTCAGCCATGGTGATTCTAAACTCTTTTATGTACGAGGCTGTTCCATGAGGACTGCAGTCTCTCACATACTCAGTAGATGAACAAATAACAGTGTCCTTTGTTCTGAGATCCCATAAGCCTTTGGGAGGAGTGCAGGGTGCTAAACATCTCCCCCAAGGCCCACTGTACAGAGTCTCTACCTAGACCTTCTCTCTCTTTCCAACTGGTCCGTCTGTAATTTTGAAGGAAGAGAGAATAAGTGACATTCTATCATTATGTATTCTTCTCTACTTTATAATTCTATGACAGGTGTCTTCCGGACTCTGCTATGGTAAATTAAACACACATTAGCTCTCATTCTGTGGACACCACTATGGAGGAAAGTGGTTGTTATGACAAGAAAAGCTGAGCACTGATGTCATCATTTGTATCTGTGCCTGTTCACACATAGAAGAAATAAACACCACTGATTTAGTGGAGAACATTAAATCAACCAGGAGTAAAGAGAGATTTTAATAATGAAAGGGCATAAATTAATAATTTTAAAATATGATTTTATGAAGGTAACCTGAATTCTAGGCATTTGATTTAAAAACCGTCTAAATATGGCAGGACACAGAATTAAAATTCATGTTTCAGTTTGTAAGATTTATAAAACTAAGGTCCCTCCTTCCTTCCTTCCTTCTTTCCTTCCTTCCCTCCCTCCCTTTCTTCCTTCCTTCCTTCTTTCTTTCTCTACTTCTCTCTTTCTTATTTATTGCCTTTAAAAATAATTGTCACAGTGAAGACTTGGGCTTATTGCATAAGATACATAAATTTCTAATTTAAAATTAGGAATGTTACAACTGGAAAGTTACCTATGAATGATAGTCTTATTTATAGATGATTACATTCCAATTTTCTTATATTAACTCACAGTTTTCTATATGAGTGGAACAACTATTATTTCATTTATTTTTCTTTTGTTGCAACAGACATTTTTTTCTCTGACCCCCAAATACTTCAATATAAAGACATACTTGTTTTATTTTGTGAATAACTTTTCTATGGTTTCTTGTTAGTTACAATTGCAAAATGAAGCTGACTTTAAACAGTACAGTATTTCAACATATGCATGATCCTATGAAAGTAATAGGAAGCCACTAATGAAACTCAGTCACCTCTAATCAATTTTAGTTTATATGGAGAAATGAAACGATCTATCTGCTTTCTATTCTCAAATTGCAATTTTTGTCCTGTTCCAGCCATCGTTGTACTGTATGTAGCACTGCGAAGGCAGAAGAAGAAGGACACCCTGATGACCTCTAAGGAAGACATCAGAGACAACGTCATCCATTATGATGACGAAGGAGGTGGGGAGGAAGATACCCAGGCATTCGACATCGGGGCTCTGAGAAACCCAAAAGGGATTGAGGAAAACAAAATTCGCAGGGATATAAAACCAGACTCTCTCTGTTTACCTCGTCAGAGACCACCAGTGGAAGATAACACAGACATAAGGGATTTCATTCATCAAAGGCTGCAGGAAAATGACGTGGACCCAACTGCCCCACCGTACGATTCACTGGCCACATATGCCTACGAAGGGAGTGGGTCCGTGGCAGAGTCCCTCAGCTCTATAGACTCTCTCACCACAGAAGCCGACCAGGACTATGATTACCTGACAGACTGGGGACCCCGCTTTAAAGTCTTGGCAGACATGTTTGGCGAAGAAGAGAGTTATAACTCTGATAAAGTCACTTAGGGGAGTTGTGAAGGCTAAAATACAGCTGAGAGGGGAAGTTTTTAAAAAAGAAAAAGAAACACACATTAATAGAAACCACACACACACACACACACACACACACACACACACACACACACACACACACACACACAGACTTTCTAGGACAAGATTCCTTTGATTATCCAGTTTCTAGCAAGTTGCTATATTAATCATATTGTCAGTTCTGGTTTATTCTGCCAACACGAGGTACATCCTACAATGTGCTCTTGCTTTGTTTTGTTTTGTTTTATTTTTCACAATCACACTGAGACAAGCTCAGGCCTATTCAATACAATTACTGACATGACAACCTAGAACGAAGATAGCTATGTGGCATCACGGTGGAAGAGTGTTAGATTTTTCTTAATTCCACTAAAGTGCCTATTGAAACTCTTATCATTTAAAGTGGTGTACGGTACACTCTGCTGTGATGGCATTGCAGGATTCAGAGATAAAGAGGATATAAAACAAAGATACCGTCTTTATGTCAAGAAGCAATAGCGACACTCTGACTCTCCTCATTCCTTTTGAGAACAAAAGAAGAACACTTTCTAATCTCCACCTTCTTATAATTCAAAAGGTTTTCTTTTTCTTTTTTAAATTGTATGGCAAAACATATTTGTTTTTCCTACCCTTTCAGAAAATTGAAATAAATATGAAAATATCGAGGTCAATATGTAAGTCCTGAATTCTAGAAACGATGTTTGATCTTAACATTAGTTCACATTAAAGCTGTTCGTTAAAATGTTACTTTCTTTTCCAAAAAAATTAAAGAAAACAAAAGAAAAGAAAAATATATTCCTCTTTCTAAAGAGAGGCCTCAGGGCTTAAATTACACATTAAAATAAATATTGGTTTGTTTAATATTGTACTGGTGTGTGGAAAATTGGTTTTAACGGTAACCAGATTCAGCTTTTAGTCATAGATATAATTTCAGGCTATGTTTCTATGAAAATTCCTAGAAGAAAAAAGTGCCATTCATTTAAGCATGGAAAGAGAAATTCATTACACAGTTTCTCAAAGTTTCTTATGATCTAGTGATTCTTTGATGAGCAGCAAAAATAAAATACATATCAAATAAGAGGATGGATTTATAAGATGTCTAAAAATATTTGTTATACATTATTGAAAAAATAAAAAGTCAAGGATTAAAAAAGTTCAAAACAATGACTAAATTCTAAAATGAATGCAAATGCAATTTCAGGCAGCTGATATACTTACTTTACTAACATGGACTTCACCTTTGTGAACACCATCATTATACTGGAGCTCATAATTACCTCTTAGTTCTCTCATCACAAAAATCTTCATTTAAATCCTCCCCTACAAATTCCCTGTAAAGAACTTTCTAATTGGATGCAAATTTCTAGGTCATATTAGATTTTATAACACATTAGTAAAGTATACTCACATACATTGCTTTCAAGCGGATTGCACACTAGCTAGAAAAACATAAAAACAGGCAAACTAATTATAAAATAATATATTTTATATAAATATGATAACTATGTTAGTGACTTCTGAAAAATTGACACTATATATAAGTAAAAAATAAAGTTGCTTATGGGTGTATCCTGAAGATGTGGTCAATATCTAGCTGGGTTTATAAAATATTTATAAATACATTTAATATCTGCAAGGTTTTGAAGTTAAAAATTCACACATGGGAAAAACAGACAGAAATATGGATAACACAAGAAAATCATATTCACTCTTACCCATTTATAAATGCATCCTTTAAAATGATCTGACTACTCATTGTGCTGCAGCAATGGGGCCATTGGAATCTGCATTCCCCATTTCTTCGTTGGTATCTCCCAGTTGCATATTCTCATTTTCTTCCTCTCAGGAATGGCCGCTGAACTTGTTTTTTCCATCTCATCCCAATTTTGCCCCTTCTCATTCCTAAGAATTGCATTACAATATTGATGTAGTGAGATAATTTACAGTATGTTTGGGAAAGTATTTGTATAACATGTTTTAAAAGCTGATGACGCCATAACCAACTTGGAGAGAAAAAATGGGACAAGTTTTGTGTTTGCCTTAGCAACATGATTTGCTAAGGAGTGATGCATGACTCTTGAAGAAGGTTAATGCACAAGACTACTTCTGGTAGACCAGATGATTCTCATCAGGAACTGCTGCATTTTGCATTTTGCTAGAGAATCTAACTGCCTCTGCATGTGATCATTTAGCAAAAGCAATGGTAGCCTGGAGAAAACTTGAGAGGGACGAAACCTCACAGCTGAGACACTAAACAAAAATATGAAATAGATTTTATTGGCACCAAACTATTAAATGTGTTTTATTATGTCAAGCTTTTATTTTTGCCACACCTCTGCATTACTTTGCTAGGTCTGCCATAACAAAATACCACGGACTGAGTGACTTAACAGAAATGTGTTTCCTCACAATTCTGGAGGCAAACCATCCAAGATTAAGGTGCTGACAGAGTTGATTTCTCCTGGGAATCTCTCCTTGGCTTACCCAGGGCCATCTTCTCTCTGTGTCTTCACATGGTAGTCGCTTACTCATGTCCTGTTTCTCTTCTTAGACACCAGTCATACTGCATACACCCACCCATAAGAGCTCTTTTAATCTCACTTACCTCTTTAAAGGCTCTATCTCCAAATATAATCATATTGTGAGGTACTGGGGCTTAGGATTACAACATACGATTTTTGAAGACATGGTTCATCCCATATCAACCACACAGATGTTCATCAAATTTTCTTTTTCAAAACTGGCTTGGTTTAAAACACACAAAAAATCTCAAATCTATGTCAAAAAAAACTTTGAATAGAAATCATTTCAGAAACAATGAGGCACCAGAGGAGAGATATGGGGGAAAGAGTTCTTTGATGCTCATAAATTTAAGTATTATGGGATATCTTTTATGCTATGACATCACACTAGGCCTAATAGTTCAATACTTATAACATGTTCTGTTTTATTTATAATAACAAAATTATTGGCCTTCATTTAAGCATTAAGCAATATAAAAATGTTTAGAATTTATATAGCAAATTTTGGCCATTAGTAATAATTAAACCATAATTTTGTTATTGCCTTGAATATTTACTTTTATGGAAGTGTATATGTATGTATTATATGTAACATACGTATGTTACTTATATATATTTTTAAATGTTACATTTAATTGTATTCAATGAAGTATTAGATCAACACATTTGAGTGAAATAATATGATATACTAGAAATAATCTAAAATTTATTTTGTACCAAATTTTCACCAGAAATATTGGGCAAGCTCCTTAGCCTCCCACTGCTCTGTTTTATTTGGCAAAATATATTTGTTGAACTTAGTGTTGTGTAAATTTCCTCTAAAATGTCTTGATTCTTAAATTCTAGTTATAATCACATGAAATTCATTAAATCATTTACATATTGATTACATATAATTATGAGAATCATAGAGAATCTTAAACCATAATATAAATATTAGGAATCTTTGCTACATAGAGGAGCCAGACAAACATTTCTTAGGTGCAAATGTCAAAATTCTTCTGCCAAATTGAATAGCAGAGGTATATATATGAAAAGAGAGAAAAACATGTTAAAATAATTAAGCTCAGATCTTAAGCCAAACAGGATAAACAAATGGTAGGAAGAAAAACATTAGAAGGGATGTGTTATAGCCTACAGAAACCCTTGGAAACGTTTCAGTAACTATTTTATTAAAAATGGGAATTTCTAAAACTAGAGTCTAGTCAATGTGCAGGCCTTATATATGAAGTGGTCCCTAACTTATTACTAGATCTGAAGAAAGAGTTGATTCAATGTCAATAAACAGCCTGAGTTTGATTACTAAGGAAAGAGACATGTGTGTGTGGTGTAAGGGGTATGCTATTTTCATAAATTACTCCTCCTTGAATTTTTTTTTTTTTTTTTTGCCTCATCAATCTGTACTTTGTATAGGTACACAATTCTCATTTGGAATTATGTTCTTTTTTAAATGATTTCCTCAATATTTTGAAAATAGTTTATGTCATAATTTAGCATACAACTGAGGTAATGAGACAGCATAATGACCATGTCATTCTTTTCTTTATATGTGATACGGTTTTTTGCATAATGGTCTTCATATTTTTTATCCTTATTGTTACAAAATTTCACATGGATGAGTCAAGATGAGTTTTTGTTTGTTTGTTTGTTTTGTCATTCTCAGGACTTGGCATTCTATGACTCCTTTCAACACAGAACTTCAGAACCATCAGTTCTGAGAGATTTTCCTGCAATCATTCTTTGATAATCTCCTACCCTGCATTTTTCTGTTCTCTCTGTGGAATTTTGAATCTTTGGCTTTTGGATGTTTTAGATTTAAGTGCTAATTATCTTTCAACTGTCACTTTCTGTCTTATACTTTACCCTATTTCCATGGTGTTCTTTTCCTCTTTGTCTTCTAGTTCTATTAATTTTTTGTAGTGATTAATTTTAAATTTTTAATTTCAGGAATATTTTGTTGTTCTATCCTCTGTCTTTTTATATTATTCTGCTCTTAATTTTAGATCAGTCTTTCCTTGACTCACTCTGATGATGTTAATTGCAACTTCTTACATTTTGTAATGCTATTTTTTCCTCTGAATTATATTCTTCAAACACAGTATGGGAAAAGGGAGCTACAGACTTTCATTCTAATTTATTGTATTTCACCCTCATGTCTCATTCCAGTTTTCTGTCATATGATATGTCCAAATTGTGATGAGAAGATAAGTTTTCCACTGAACTACAGCACTGATTCCCTAGTCTGCAAATTTTCGCCCAGCTTCATCCACTATTGTTCTGTTAGCCTACCAAACACTCACGCAAAATATTTGTCTGCTAATGGACCTTGTGGCATTCTCTTTATTGTTGTGGGGAAACACATACATACACATCTACAAAAACATGTATATGCACACACACATAGCATAGAAGCAATACAAAGTTTCCGTTTATATATTCCCTTATCTTTAAGTTACATTATCATAACTTTTTCTCAGTTTGAAAAAGATGTAAAATAAAATATAATCAGTCATAATGACCCCAAATCTGGAAAAGAAACCTGATAATTTTACTTCATATCCATTGTTATAAAACAATGAGATTAATTCTAGTATGTATGTGTATTACACACACACATATACACGTACTTATATATGTATTTACATGTTTACAAGACCAGTTTTCACTGTGGACTGCCACTTACATCTTTCTTTTTTCTTTTTTTTTTTGAGATGGAGCCTCACTCTTGTTGCCCAAGCTGGTGCAATCTCAGCTCACTGCAACCTCCATCTTCCAGGTTCAAGTGATTCTCCTTCCTTAGCCTCCCAAGTAGCTTAGAGCCACTTAATCCTTTTATTATTTATTTTCTTAACAATCAATTATCACAGATTTTCATAACAATCAACTTTATTTACTAAATTTCTCAAAAATTCTTAAACTTTATTAGGGTTTAATTGTATGCCATTTTAATTGTCCCACTTTAAAATTTAAAAAAATACAGCAGGTAAGAGTGGCAACACATCTTGGGTAAAACCAAGAAATAAGAAACAATTATGGGGAAAGCCCTTTTATTAATTGTGAATAATTAAGTAACTCTTACCTCAACTTTCACTCTGATGCTTTTCCCCTTGTTTTTATAACTTCAACATTACTATTTATCACACTGTAATGACAAGGTAAATTAACATGAAATTAACTCTGGGAATTATGAGCCATACTATAATATATTGTTATACTTCCTTATAAAGAAGAAATAACCTAAAAATTATTGGTTCCGATGTCAATATCTTAGTCAAGAGCCAAGACTGAAGGACAAAAGACTTTGCCACAGTAAAAACTCTTATACAATTGAAAATATTCATGTCTACATTACCAAGAATTTGATATATTTGAAACTATATCACTTTGCATCTCCTTTTAAACATTGGCATTTATCACCTCAATACTGCCCTGACCTTAATACTTGGACTTTTCAATCTAATTGTGTCTAATTTCATTTCTTTTTAGCTTCCCTTCTGTGTAGCTATATCTTAGCCAACATCGTCACTTAAATCCCTAACATCCAAATGGAATTTATTTAGTCTCTTCCTATCCATTTTTCTATGGATATGGTGTTTGCCATGATTGAAAATTACATGAGACAATCAATAATTCTCTCTTTTCTAAGTTCAAGAGAATTTTCAGTAAGTCTTTCGCCTCTTTTGCTCTGCTGTTTTTTTTTTAAGTAATAGGAATAATAGGGCTACTAAGTACTGAGCATATGCTATGTTGACAATTACACTACAAGCATTTAATGCTTACTTGATGAGACACATATTACCATTATATTTATTTTACACATAAGTAAATTAGGCTTGAACATGTGAAGAAAATATCTATTTAGTCACAATCAACAAGTGGCATAGCCAGGACCCTAACAGAATTTTGTTAGGCACACTCCAGCCCTTTACCCATGAGATGAAGCATATTGCGTTCTCCTGACTCACTCCTTTATAAAAGTTTAACAACCTGAAATCTGTTTCTTTGAAGTTCACTAATAACTTTATAATTTAAAAACTTCACCTTTTCTTTCTTTCATCTCCCTAAAGTTTCTGTAGAGTTAATCACACCTTCATATCTCGTCTTCAAACTTCTTCCACCTTTTCGTTCACATATTTTTTTCTTTCCTCTTTTAAGGCTTCATATACCTCTCACACAGCCCACAAAAAGAATCCCACAGAGTTCTCCCTTCTGTTCTCATTTCTTTTTTGTATCATTGACATTTGGAGTCCTCTTGTTATAATAGCAATTTTCATCCCTGTATAAATACTATTCAAATGATCCTTAAATGCATATTTATACATTTTTCCCTTTCAGTAAGATGATGGAGTTTCAGATGCATATATTTGCTATCTTCTGAACACCACCTGGCCAATCCAATCCATTGGCTTTGAATTCATGAGATCCAAGTCTATATCTTCCTTTTTCCAAGTTTAGTACCTCGGTTGTTTCTTGGGATCTGAACTATTCTCCTGCACTTGCTCTTTCTCTGTCTCCTCTCTTCCCCTGCTCCTCTCCTCTCCTCGCTTTCCCTCCCCTCCTCTTCCCTCCCCACTCCCTTCCCCTCCATTCTCCTCTCCTTTCCGCTCTTCTCCCATGCTTTTCCCCGTTTTATCAGTTCTGTTTCTGATGGGTATTTATGATCTTCTTTTCCATGCTGTCGTTGAATCTCTCACTGCATTGCTATTCTACTGTTCAAGTAACAGTTTGAAAAATACGCTCTTAAAATTACTAAGATGCTACAGAAAATAGCTGTGCATTTCAAAACTAGTTTCCCCTACTAATGTCTTCCTTTATTATAGTATCATTATCATAATTAATATAATAAATGAACCATACTGATACCTTGTTAATTACATTCTATACTTTTTTACACTTTTTTAAACTTAATGTTCGTTTATTGTTGTTGTCTTGGGATACTATCCACAATATGCTATTGAATGTAGTCATCAGGTTCTTTAGGTTTCTCTTGTCTGTGATAATTTTGCAGGCTTTCCTCATTTTTAGTGATCTGGAGAGTTTGCAGGGTTAGTGACCAGATAGTTTGTAGAATGTCTCTCATTTGGTATCAATATAATTTTCCCGTCTCATGATTAGACTGGGAGTATGGATTTTAGGGAAGAAGACCACAGATGTTAAGTGCCATTCTCATCACATCAGAGGGACATGCTATCAAAATGACTTATCACTGTTGACGTTCACCTTGATCATCTGGCTGAAATAGTTTCTCAGGTTTCTTCACTATAAATTATTCCCTTTTCCCCAGCTGCTTACATTTCAATTCTCTGAAGAAAGCCACTTTGCACAGCCCTTACTTAAGAAGTGCAGGAGTGTGCTTTATCTCCTCAAGGCAGGGTATCTACCTAAAATATTGGACTTCATCTGTATGGGAGATGTGTCTATCTTCATTTATCCATAAGATTATTTATTTATATTGGTATGAGCTCATAGATGTTTGATACTTTGGTTTATAAGCCACTACTACTTTATTTTTTCATTTATTTTTATTTATTTATTTATTTTGAGGTGGAGTCTTGCTCTGTTGCCCAGGCTGGAGTGCATTGGCATAATCGTGGCTCACTGCAACCTGCCCCTCCTGAGTTCAAGCACTTCTCCTGTCTCAGCCACATGAGTAGCTGTGGCTACAGGTGCCCACCACTATGCCTGGCTGATTTTTGTATTTTTAGGAGGGGCGGG
>CAUYQU010085658.1:0-60201 GCA_963574635.1 Cheracebus regulus
CCCTTGCATCGGGGGCCCCGCGGGGAGGCGAGTGTGCTCGCCGGCCCCGGTGTCGGTGGCCGGGGTGCGGCACACCTTGGATCGGGGGCCCCGTGGGTAGGTGAGTGTGCTCTCCGGAATCTGGCTCCGTGGCCGGGGTCCTGCACACATTGCATCGGGGGCCCCGTGGGTAGGTGAGTGTGCTCCCCGCAGTCTGTCTCCATGGCCGGGGTCCTGCACACATTGCATCGGGGGCCCCGTGGGTAGGTGAGTGTGCTCTCCGGAATCTGTCTCCGTGGCCGGGGTCCTGCACACATTGCATCCGGCCAGCTGGGTGTGGTGGCCCCGAGTGCCCTGATGCTGGGTGGCTAGGAAGAGCACCTGCCTGCAAAGCATCTAAAGTGAATGTGGTGGACCAGAGAGTTCGTCCTCAGACCTCCGCAGAGACCATCGTGCCGCCATTGTGTGGGCATGGGGTTTTTCCTGTGAAACCGGACTGGACTGATGCTGTTGATATGTGTTACTGGGCTGTGTAAACTGATAGGGCAGCCCCAGGAAGCTTTATTTTTTTTCTACAAATTTAACTTAATACTTTTTAAAAGCCATCCTGCACGCCCACCATCTCGCTCCATGCCCCCTCCACCGTCTCCTGCCGCTCTCTCTGCTCAGCACAAACAGGAAGCCAGCCCAGGCGCTCCCTGGGGAAGCACCAGCATGTGAGACGGAGCCTGTGTCTTGCGCCTTAGTAATCAAGGAGAGCACTAATAAAAAACCCTCATAATGAGCAGAACAGACATTAATTCAAAGACGTTTGCTGGAATAGAAAATGGGAATCTGATCACACCTTTGTTCCTAAGACAATGGCGGGTTCATTTTGTTCCGGCATTTGTTCGGAAGCTGGTCTCAGCCATTAAGTCGCTCCATCTATTAGGCAAACAAGATGGTTTAGGAAATTTGCTTTTTTCAGTTGAGCGCAGTTGGTAAATATCACGGCGGGTTTTCTGGCCATCAGGTGGTTTCTCTGTGGTCGCCTCCACAGGACGGTGCTTAGGGAGCCAGGGGCGTTTAGCCTGCACCCCACAGTCCAGCCCTGGGGGCCTCTGTCCTGCAGGACAAGATGTGCGCCCTTCAGTCCAGAGGGGACGTGTCCCACACAGGAGGGGCCGGGCGAGGTGGAGAAGCCCCCCATCCACCCGTGAGGGGCCGGGCGAGGTGGAGAAGCCCCCCATCCACCTGTGAGGGGCCAGGCGAGGTGGAGAAGCCCCCCATCCACCCGTGAGGGGCCGAGAAGCCCCCATCCACCCGTGAGGGGCCGGGCGAGGTGGAGAAGCCCCCCATCCACCCGTGAGGGGCCAGGCGAGGTGGAGAAGCCCCCATCCACCCGTGAGGGGCCGGACGAGGTGGAGAAGCCCCCTGCTCTCTGTAGCCCTCCTGCTGCCGCCTCTCTGGGTGCAGAAAGCCTGCTGCTGTGCACACCCCACTAGCACCAAGTGGTCTGTGGAGGCAACGCTGGCTGCTGGACCAGACGGCGCAGAAGCGAGAAGTGGTCTTGGAAGGCGGCAGCAGCCGGAGCTGCCGGGATGTGGCCATGGTCAACCCCACCACGCAGCTCCCCGTGGCCACGCGGGGCTCTGAAGGAAGCCTGGGAACGGCACAGGAGTGAGGTCAGGTCCCCGCATCACAGGAGACAGGGAAGAAATGCCCGCCGCATGGCATCAGCTCAGAGTCTGATTCCACGGCCCGGCTCGCCCTGTCTTCTCACTCTGCTTTTTTTAATTGACACACAATAATTGCACCCATTTCTGGAACACAAGGTGGTGTTTCGATGCGCATGTATGATGTGGGATCGTCAGACCAGGACAGTTCCCGTGCTATTCATGTGTGATGTGGGATCCTCACAGACCAGGGCAACCCCCTCTTGGGGGTTGGGGGGCTAGGGGAGGGACAGCAGTGGGTGGGAGATAGGGGAGGGATAGAATTAGGAGAAATATCTAATGTAGATGACAAGGTGATGGATGCAGCAAACCACCATGGCACATGTATAGCTATGTAACAGACCTGCATGTTCTGCACATGTACCCCAGAACGTAAACGTGTAACTAAAAAAAGAAGTTACTCTTTCCCCAGGACAGACCTTACATTCAAGCCTGTCCCCAAGCCAGGTGGCGTTGGCGTTAGCCAGCAATGCTGTCCCAACGTGGACCCAGGTATCTGCTACAACCCTCAGGCCTCACACCCCTGCACAGCTTCATTCTGCCGCCCTAAACGCCACAGAAGCCCACCCTCCCCATCAGCAGCCCGCCCAGACAGGCATCTCCGACGGCTTCCGGACATCCATGCACACCCCAGATCTCATGAGGCTGATGCTGCCATGTGCTCAGACAGCCCTCCCAGGTGGCCGCTGCGCCCGCCCAGGCAGCCACGGGAAGCACGTGGGGTCATCCTGGATCCTCTCTTCCTCCCACTGAAGAAGGGCATTAAATAATAGCAGTAACAGTAAAAACAAAGCCTTGTCATTTGTAGTTGCTATATGATCAAGTAAATTTTGTTGTGTTGTGTGTTAATATAAAACCTAATCGCCAACTCCGTTTAAAATTAACTACCTTCTCTATTCTCCCCACGTTCTCAGCGAAGTTCCCAGGCATCTCAAGACTCCTGTTTCTCTTGCTGACCAGCTGCCAGGTCACAGGGCAAGAGAACACCCAAAGAATGTGCAGTGTGTTTCTCAAACTGCTATTTTTCAAATATAACGTACATCATAAGACATGTTACAAATTAATTGTTCTGGCGTCTATAAACCTGCTAGCTGCTACGTCATCCTGGATGTACGAAAGTAGCCCATTTTCTTTCTCCTTTGCTCAGCCATAGGATGCTAATCCGCTGAGCCAGTGGCCACTTTAATAAAATCCTCCTGCTTCACCCGTTGGTCTCTGCAGGCTCCTGACTATTCTGCAGCACCATCCCTCACCGACACAGGCTGGGGCCTGTGGGGTTGTCCCGGCTGCTCTCTGTAAGAGTTACGGAAAGAGGAAAGAAACACGAAAGCAGCTCCACAGTCAAGAACAGGCTGATTTCTGAGAGTAAGCCTGAGAGGGTCTTCTGGCCAATTTCGGTCAGGAGTGATCTTTCTTACAGACTAAGGATATTTAAGGGTTTGGAAATGGGAGCTTCTCATAGGTTTGGAACGTTTCTACGTCCCGGCTGCTCTCCTTCCCATCCCACACCGACCTCTGCCGCTGCCTCTACTCTGGAAATACAGGGAGAACCCGGCCTCCTGCGGCCACCTCCACAGCTGTCTCCAAATCCCAGCCACCGTGCCTCCCCACTGGGTGGCTGGAAAACCTCTGGGTGTGTCTCTCCACCAGGGCCCTCGAGGACCCAACACAACTCCAGGAGCTTGAGAGTCGCCTCCTCCACCCCTTCGCTTCCTAAAAATCTCAGAGCTGCTGGGCGCAGCAGAGTGAGGCAGATACTGATGCAGGGTGTGGTGGAGCTGCAGGCACCCAGGGCAGGCCGAGCAGAGGCCACAGAGCAGGGCGGGGCACCGAGATGCCGCCCTGAGGGGGGATGCCGGGGGCCTCAGAGCTCCAGTGGACTCAGGAGCCCTTTCTGTCATTGCCTTGGGTGGGCGTCCACTCCCTCGTCCTCCCCACACTGAGGGTGGTGCACCCGCTCCGGAGCCCTCACGGGGTCCCAGGCCCTGGAGCCACCCCCAGTGCCACAGCCCCCAGTCTCCAAACCACTGTCGGCAGGCAGGGAGGTGCCTCAAGGCGATGCTGGCCGAGAGGGTCTCGTGTGCCCAGCAGTGTCAGTGTCCGTCACTGACACTAATCGGTTAGGATTTTGTAGATTCTTTTAAACGGGGCTGGTCAGCACCAGAGGGAAGCAAGCAGATCCTGCTCTGTAAATAAAACTAATACAACTGTCTACACATCCCATTTCTAACTCTGTCCTTACCAAATTGCATAAAAACTCTTTGAGTTGATTGCCTCGTACTGAAATAAAAGCTTGTCAAACATGCCAAAGCTTGTGATCATTGTAGGTGGTTGCCTAAGATGCGCCGTGGTGACAAATCCTCGTTACCACCCGGCAGGCTCCTGTCCTCCAAAGTGGTGAACACCAGCATCTGCATGAACCCCCCCTCCACTAATGCCCCCTGGCTGCTCTCTGGGCACGGAGAGGCCACAGCCCCCACCTTCCTTTACCCTGAGGGTCCTCTGCGTGGCTTCCTTCCTGATCCCCATGGGAATTGACGTTTTCTCCTGTTTGTCTGCGTGTCTCAAGGAGCAAATGTTTGTGTCCCCCTGAGTTCATCTGTGGCAGCCCCGGCCCCCAGGGCAGACCCCAGGGTCACCAACGTGGCCTCTAAGGGAGTCATTAGGGTTAGATGAGGTCGCAAGGGTGGGATCAGTGCCCTTATCAGAAGAGACACCGGAACTCTCTCTTGCACGTGAGGGCGCAGCAAGAAGACGGCAGTGCAGACGGGCCCCCACCAGAAACTGAACCCGCCGTGCCAGGACTGTGGGCCTTGCACTCCCAGAGCTGGGAGATGAAGTCTGCTGTGGCGGCCGCTGAGCACACGAAGGCAGTGTCTGCTTTGGGGCAGCTTGGTCAGGTCCATCTCAGGATTAGGGTGTGCCAACCTCCCCACACACCTGCCCCTCTTCCCTCACTGGACGGGCTGCCTGCTGGGCCACCCCAGGGAGGCCACGGTGCTCCTGCTTGTGGTGTTCATTGCTAAAGCTGTCCCCCTTGCGGCTGCCACTGAGAGCCTGGGGCTGCAGGACTCCGATGTTATAGATCCAAATCATCTGAAACCCAAGGTCAGGAAGGCAGACCCAAAAGCACAGGGCAGCTGTGGGAGGAGACCTCACCCAACTGAGCCCACTGGACTGGGAGCTGGCCCAGCTGGGGCGGGAAATCAAAACTGCCCTTGTAATCCCAGCACTTTGGGAGGCGGAGGTGGGCGGATCACCTGAGGTCAGAAGTTTGAGACCAGCCTGGCCAACATGGTGAAACCCCGTCTCTACTAAAAGTACAATAATTAGCCGGGTTCAATTTCAGCTACTCAGGAGGCTGAGGCAGGAGAATCACTTGAACCCCGGAGGTGGAGGATGAAGTGAGCCAAGTTCACGCCACTGCACTCCAGACACCAGCCTGGATGATAGGGCGAGACTCTGCCTCAAAAAAATAAAATAAAATAATAGAATTGCCCCTTGTGCTGTTGGTTTCCAGGCTCCCAGCTCCCATGAAAGTTGGAGAGGGGTCCTCAGCACATCCAAACCCCTCAGAAACAGCGTGAAGGGAGGCGCGGTGCGAGGCGATGACGTTCTTCGCGGAGTGCAGCTCAGGCAGAAGCCGCAGCATGGGAGCCCGCTGGCACTACCCATCAACTCTGATTTCAGCACAAAACCTAAAGGGGCAAAGAGCACCTGAGTGAGAGACAAACGTCGCTGAAAGGTCAGACCTTCAAATGTCGCTGTAACAAAAACATGAAATCACAATCATTTTCTCTGATCTGGAAGTAAAGGTCAGATCCACAGCCTCTGAGTGAGTTCGGAAAACAGTCGTCTTTTCATTGTTGGCCAGTCCTGGCCTCCCAACAGGTATTGGTTCCCGCCTCCATGAGACGCAGGCCTTTATTCTCAGACAAAAGGAAGGAAAGGTCGGGAGAGAGCGGAGCAGGAGGAGAGGGACCTTCACAGGCAGGGGAGGGACGCTCACGGGGTGCGGGGGGAGGTTCACCGGCCAGAGGCACCATGGCTGCCACACCTGAGGGCGAGCTCACAGGCGGGAGAGCAGCGCGGATCCAGCCCCTCTGCAAGCCCGGATGCTCCTTGGAGTTTAGTCCGAGTCTGCTCTGGGACGTCCTCATCAGAAAGCCAAACTCTCCCCCAAGCAGCGTCACCTGCAGCCCGGCACGAGTGTGGCTGCCACATGTCATCTGCATCCGACATCCCCCCATCGACCGACCACGAAGATCAGACTTCTGACACTGTGGACATCCTTCTGACACTGTGGACATCCGACCATCCACTTTCCAACGACGGATGTGATGAATATCATCTCCTTTTGCAATCAATAAACATTTATAAAAATATGAATTTAATACTGAAAGGCAGAGAAATAGAGACCAGATTATGTCACAATTATAATCTCTGTAGAATCATCTGGTGTAAAACGCATTCAAACAAAATAACTTTTAAGAATTGTACCTCATTTGCCTGTGTTTAGACCATTGCCTTTATCAATCCCATGTGGGGAGCACTTCTCAGGTTTGGGGGACAAATTCGAAGTTGAATGCTGACTTTGCAGTTTCACAATTTCACCAACGGGAAAAAGACCAGGTTATAGTCCACTTATATCCAAGACAACATCTTTGATTCAAATGTAAAAAATAATGAAGAGAAACATGAGGAACCCAAAACTATCTTGCTTTCCCACCAGCCTCCATCAGAAGAAAACATCCTGCTCACCACGCGCCATCCGTCCCTCCTTCCCATCTCATCGCTCTCCCCTCTCTCTCTCCCCGTCTTTGTCCCTCTCCCCTCTCTCCTTTTCTCCCTCCCCTCGATGTGTCCCCCAACCCAGCTCGTGTTCTCTGCAGAGTACACCTGGCTCTACCCGTGGCCATTCCCAACCGAAAGAGGCAAAGCTGCCAGTGCCCTCAGCTCCGGGTGTGGAAGTCTCATTATGTTCCTCCTACTGCCCTCTACTGGTGGAAGCTGCCGCCCACAGGCAGGTCATGCCTTGGTGGGAAGGTGGGGGGGGGGGGGGGTTGCCCCTGTGACCAGCCAACCTCAGCTTTAACAGAGTGGCACCCAGGAGCCCCGCAGATGGCGCACAGCTCAGGCCAGGCTCTAGCTCACTCCGTCTCCATGCCAGACTGGGCTGGTGGGCACCACCACGTTGGGTTTCCCACCTTCCAGGGAGGACAGCGCAGTACACACAGGGGGTGCAGGAGGTGTAGGCATGGGCGCAGGAGGTGTGGGCATGGATGCAGGAGGTGTGGACATGGGCACAGGAGTGGGTATGGGAGCAGGAGGGGTGGGCATGGGCACAGGAGTGGGCACGGGTGTAACAGGTGTGGACATGGGTGCAGGAGGAGTGGGCATGGGCACAGGAGTGAGCATGGGCACAGGTGTGGGCATGGGCACAGGAGTGGGCATGGCAGAGGAGGAGTGGGCATGGGTGCAGGAGTGGGCATGGGCACAGGAGGAGTCGGCATGGGCACAGGAGGTGTGGACATGGGTGCAGGAGATGTGGGTATAGGCGCAGGAGGGGTGGCATGGGGTGCAGGAGTGGGCATGGGCACAGGAGTGGGCATGGGCGCAGGAGGAGTGGGCATGGGTGCAGGAGGTGTGGACATGGGCGCAGGAGGAGTGGGTATGGGCACAGGAGTGGCATGGGCGCAGGAGGAGTGGGTATGGGCACAGGAGGAGTGGGTATGGGTGCAGGAGTGGTATGGGTGCAGGAGGAGTGGCACGGGTGCAGGAGGAGTGGGTATGGGCGCAGGAGGAGTGGTATGGGTGCAGGAGGAGTGGCATGGGTGCAGGAGGAGTGGCATGGGTGCAGGAGGAGTGGCATGGGCACAGGTGTGGGCATAGGCGCAGGAGGTGTGGGTATGGGTACAGGAGGAGTGGCATGGGCACAGGTGTGGGCATGGGCGCATGAGGTGTGGGCATGGGCACAGGAGGTGTGGGTATGGGTGTAGGAGGAGTGGCATGGGGTGCAGGAGTGGGCATGGGTGCAGGAGGACTGGGCATGGGCACGGGAGGACTGGGCATGGGGGCAGGAGGTGTGGGCATGGGCATAGGTGTGGGCATGGGCACAGGAGGTGTGGGCCTGGACACAGGGAGTATGGCATGGGGTGCAGGAGTGGGCATGGGGGGCACAGGAGGAGAGGGCATGGGCGGGAGTCTGAGGAGAGGTCCCCCAAGGCCTCCTGCAGCAGACTCCTCAGGTCCACACCGTCCCTGAGCAGCGACCAGGACGCACACAACTGCCTGTGAAACAGCCACTCTAGAAACAGCAGCAGGGCCTCTGCCTGGCTACATGGCAGCTCTTGCTTGGCTGTGCCTTTCTGTGGCATTTAATGGCTCCCCTCTCTCCACCTCTCTCTGCAGGCCTGCCTGTCTCTCTCTCTGTCTCTCTCTTTCACACATACACACACTCTCTCTCTCATAAATCTCATAATTTAAAACCAGCCATGCACCATCGGGACCCCTGGGGCTCCTTAATGGCACCCTGGTCCCTGCACCTGCCTTGCCCCCCGCCCAGGCAGCCCCCACGGAGCCCACAGGCCCTGATGATGAAAGGCCCCAGAACCTCCTCCCAGCCCACCACGGCCGGCCTCGACCCCAGGAAACAAGCAGCGGGTGTCTGTAATGACTTTCCACACCAGTAAGTGGTCAGCTCCAGAAATAATTACTCACATAAGCAATTTCCCTTTTTATCTGAAGCAGGGAGGGTGTCTTTTGGGTTTGGGGAACAAAATACTCCTTTCCATAAGTACTCAATTTAGAATTGTTTGCTAAAATTAAGCCCTTATTCAGCAGACATTTTTAGACTGAGTAATTTTTAACCCATGCCATCTGATAAGTAATCTGTTTGATTAGTAGTAAAAAAACAATTACTTGCCATATTTCTGCATAGCATAAATTAAACTCTCTCTGGTCACTGCTCTCGTGGGGAAAGTCAGTGTGCTCACCTTCTAGGGCTCTGTCAGACAGTGAGCAGGGCTGTTCCCTAGATGATCCGTAGGCAGGAGGCCTGCGGCTCCGCCCTTGGGGGATTCCAACCCGACTGCGGAGGTGAGACCTGCACATTTACACAGAACAATCAGGAATGGAGGAGGCTAAAGAGAAACAATGCCAGATGGAAACTTGCACCTTTGGGAAAGAATGAAGAACATCTGAAACGGTAAATAGCTGGATGAATAGAGACTAATTTTCCTCTTAATTTCTTTAAGATACCTAAGACTGTTTAAAGCAAAAAATAAAACATTTTCTTGTGAGGTTTAAACAGTGTGTGGATGTAATACCCATGGCAACTATAGCATTTAAAATGGAAGAAGAGGAAGCAGATGCATCTATTTTGCTGCAAGGTTTACCAATGTTCTTAAAATCTTACAATATTAACTCTAAGAAAACTATCAAAAGTTAAGGATGCACATTGGAATTCCATGGGTAGCCACTTAAAAAAATGCGAAGAGGTATAGCTAAAAAGTCAACGAATCCATTACAATGGAATTCTAAAAAATACTAACCTAATTCAAATGAAGGCAGGATAGGAGGTACAGAGAACCAAAACAGAGGAAACAGATAGAAAACAAGTAACGAAAGATGCTTAGCGGAGTGTGGCGGCATGTGCCAGTAGTCCCAGCTACTTGGGAGGCCGAGATGGAAGGACTGCTTGACCCCGGGAGGTCGCGGCTGCAGTGAGCCATGATCACGCCACTGCACTCAGCCTGGGTGGCAGAAAGAGACTCTGTCTCCTACCCCCCAAAAAAGATAGGCCTAAATCCAATCATATCAACAACTACATTAAATATGAATAGAAAACACTCCAATTAAAAGACAGGGATTGTCAGACAGTTTTTAAAGCAAGAGCCAACTATACACTATCTATAAGAGAGTCACTTTATTTTTTGTCTAATTAGATTCTAGTGTTCTTAGAGATTTACTTTAAATATGAAGACACATTGACTGAAAGGAAAAGAATGTATCATGCGAACAGTAAGCATATGAATGCTAGTGAAGCTGTGTAATATCAGATGAAATCGACATTTAGACAAAGATTATTACTGGAAATAAAGAGGGACGCTTCATAATGCTGAACGGTTGGTTCTTCAGAAAGGCAGAACAGTCATAGAGTTGAATCCACCTGTGACAGCTTCTACACACATGAAGCAACATCCACAGAGTGAAAGGGAGAAATAAATGAGTCCACAATCATAATCAGGGACTTCAACACCCCTCAACAAAAATTCAGTAAAGACAAATATCTGAACAACACTATCAATCACCTACACCCAAATGATGGCCACCCCACCCACCACCTGGAGAATACACATTCTCTTCAGTGACACGTGGCACATTCAGCAAGAGGGGGCAGATGCTGGGCCAGAAATGAATCCAGCGACATTAACCATGTTAAAATAAGGCGTGGGAGCTGGATGGTCTCTAAGATTTACCATGTCAGGCCGGGCACGGTGGCTCACGCCTGTAATCCCAGTATTTTGGGAGGCCGAAGTGGGCAGATCACAAGGTCAAGAGATTGAGACCATCCTGGCCAACATGGTGAAACCTCGTCTCTACTAAAAATACAAAAATTAGCTGGGAGTGTGGCGTATGCCTGTAGTCCCAGCTACTCAGGAGTCTGAGGCAGGAGAATCGTTTGAACCCAGAAGGCAGAGGTTGTAGTGAGCCAAGATCCCACCACTGCACTCCAGCCTGGCGACAGGGTGAGAGCAAGACCCTGTCTAAAAAAAAGATATACCACGTTAAATCTCAAATGAAGTGGCATAACTCTAAGTACTAAAAGAGCTCGATAGAGAGAGGGAGGAAGGGAGGGAGAGAGAACCCGTTTCTTTACAGGTGCCATTGAAGAGAGTTTGGAGAATTGAAGCACCTCTCATGGGAGGAGTGAAGCAGACACAACCTGCAGGTCTTCTTCTGGCCCTGTGATTCTGTGATTCTGAGTGACTTCCGAGCACTTTGATGGGCACCTTATGCACGTGGCCTGGTCTCACGGCTACGGCAGCTTTGGGAGGTAGAAAGCATGGTTTCTGTCTCACATATGGGGAACAAGCTGTTTGGAAAGATTAACTTTTCCTTCGCCAGCAGTAAGTGGCAGAATGAAGGAGGACTGCCATCCCACGTGACCTCAAAGCTCAGATGATACGCCGCAGTCTGCATCTTATATTTCATATTAGACCAGCTGAGGCTCACAGGCAAAACTCTGGGGCCCTGAAGATCCTAGGTTGCCTTAATGGTGGAAGGGAGCTTTCGCTGCAGCGCGATTCCCCAGCACACCGTGGCCTCCTTGTCTCCCTCTCTTTGCAGCCTCTGCTCCTGGAGACAGGGGACTGTGTTTATCTTGTTCAGGAGCACGTCCCTACAACTATGTCTGCTACACAGAATAAGTAAATATAATAAATAAATTGCATTTTAATGTAAGGCAAATCCTGAAATGCAAACCTCCAACTGCTACGTGCCCTCCAAAAACAGCCTTCTGCAGACTCTAGCCCTCCCATGTAGACACTTCCAGGTTTCCCCTCCTTTTTCCCATTCCAGTGTTTAATGCTGGACTCACCCCAGCTGTCCTAACTCATCCACAGGAAGTGCACGATGTACCGTCTCTTCCCACCACTTCCTCTGGCATGCAGAGGCTCCCTGTGCGGTCAGCATCGGTCAGGACACCCGACACTGGCGTGATACTGAAAAAAATCCCTGAACCTCAGGGGCTCACAGAAGAGGTTTCCCGCTTGCTTGTGCAACGTCCACTAAGAAGTGGGGTCTTCTTGAGACTTGTCTTCACATGGTGACTCAGTGCCACGCCGCCTGCATGTTTTAATGTTTCATCTCCCTGACGTGGCCTTTGCTCCTGCTGCAGAGGGAAGAGAGGGCTGAGAGGCTGGAGGGATGCTTCAGGGCCAGGCCTGGACACAGGGCACAAAGAAGGCCCCAGCGGACTCCAGAGAAGGTGAGAGAGTGAATGCAGCCTTCCTGTGCCCAGGAGAGGCCCAGCATGGGGAGCTAAACTCCCCAGACACACCAGGTGGCTCAACGCTCAGCAAGAAAGTGCTTCCTTCGTACAGGCCTGTCCTAGGCAGGCCCTCGGCAGCCACCCTACGGCCTCTGCTCTCCGGGGAAGTCTCCGCAGACGCCTCTGTCTCTTCCTCTGTTCCCGTTTCCCCTGCTTGTACATTGAAAACTTCTCTGATTGCTTCTGAAAATCCTAAGAATAAAGCTAATGTCCAATTTTTACAAAACGAAGTTAAGCCATAAATCTCGAAGTGCATCTCGACATAGTAATGAAGCAGCAGCTTCGATCTGGAAATCCCCTGGGCAGAGCCACGCTTCCCTCAGGAACATCAGCGGCTCCCTTCCAAGGCCTCCCATGATCATGCTTTTGCTTTGACCACCAGGGATCAAAATAACTTTAAAAATCATGTGTTGTATTCTGTTGTTTCTCATCACTGCTATTTCCCCATACTGTTTTCTACTATTAAGGGTTTTTAGGAGCCGGCCTGGGAATCTTAACCACATTTATGATGTTGAATCTGAATCAGCTGGTGCACCCACACACTTCATATTTGGAAGTAAGGGCCCTTCTGTATTTTAACTCTTTGGAAACGTGTAAAGCATATATGGTAAATGGAGTAACTTGCAACTACCTAAAATGTTAACGAAAGCAATGGTTTTCTGACCGTTTCATTCAGTAGAAGCTGCTGTTGTAAAGAACCTCAGGCCCTTCACGTGTTCAGAAACGGCGTCCTTCCAGCAAGAGCTGGACCATTTCCAGGCATGTTTTTAATGCCCGCCCACTGCAGAATGATCTCGCCGGGTGTCTCCCACGCCACGGCTCACCCTGAAGTCACACAAGCTGATAAGCGACTGAAACCCGTGGAAATCCCCATACGACACTGGAGCCTGGAAGCACTGGAAACGTGAGGGCTGTTCGTAACAGAGAGACACATGTGCACAAGGGCCCTGAGCAAACGCAGTGCACACCATAATTCTCCAGACCACAGCAAGGGCTGTGCAGCCTCGACAGGTAAACCTGGAGGATTCACAGTTGTGAGCTGTATTCCCATCACCTCGGCAAATGGGCCTTCCTTTACTTAAACCAGTTTTTCCTTGGCTTCCAAGAGCTGGGTCTATAAATATTTTAATGCGGAAAATGAAATCCAAATGACAACTGAGAGCGCAGCCTGGCCTCCCACAAGCAGGGCGCCTGCCACGGAGCCACGGTCTGCTCCTCGTGGCCTCCCGCAAGCAGAGTGCCTGCCACGGAGCCACCGTCTGACCCTTGTGACCTGAGCCCCAAAGGGTGGAGTATGTGTGAGCCGAGCTGCCTGTGCTCAAGCCACCTCTGGTCACCATCACATGAGGATTTGCTGCGTGGGCATGGGGCCTTGAGCCTGCGCTGGCGGAGGGCCGAACCCGGGAAGCTGGCCACAGGAAGGTGGCTGGAGGCAGGTGGACTGGTGGGGAGAACAAGGGGAGGGAGGAGGCAATGGTGGAGGAGAGAGAAGGCCGCAGTGTGGGAGGTGCAGAAGGGCACCGCTCCTGGCTCCTGGAACAGTGCCTGGTACAGAGGCACTCAAGTGTTTGCTTATTTAAAATTAACATAATAATAGGCCGGGTGAGTGGCTCTCTCTGGTAATCCCAGAACTTTGGGAGGCTAGGTGGGCAGATCACTTGAGCCCCGGAGTTGGAGACCAGCCTGGCCAACATGGTGAAATGCCATCTATATAAAAAATACAAAAATAAGCCGGGTGTGGTGGTGTGCACCTGTCATTCCAGCTGTTTGGGAGGCTGAGGCCAGAGAATCACTGGAGCCTGGCAGGCGGAGGGGCAGTGAGCCGAGTGCATGCCGCCGCACTCCAGCCTGGGACATGAGTGAAACCCCGCCTCAAAATAAATAAATAAAAATAAATCAGACATCATAAGAGAATTTTAAGTCTGGGAGATCTTTTAACGATTGTCTATTTCCAGCCCCACACATTCCCCCATTGACCGCATGCGCACGCAGGTACACATCTGCACTCCCACAAATCACACATGCACACACACACACAGAGGCAGGCACAGACGGGGTGAGGAAGCCGTGGCCCAGAAAGCCCATGTAACTCTCCCAAGCGGAAGCGCAGGCAGTGCCCTGGAGGGGAAGGGAATGCCCACGCAGAACCGGCTGAGAACCCGCACGCCATGGATCTGTGAGGTGACGCACTGACCAGCCGGCACCTTCCCCGAAACAGCAGCTCCCCTGGTAGATGCTGGTCAGCCAGTCACAGGCTCAGAGAGAGAACTCAGCCGTAAATCTGGAGGTCACACTAATGGCGCTAAGGAGCTGGGGCGAGGTCCCTGCAGAGCTGCCGCCCACACCAGCCCTGCTGGGCCCGGTCCTCTCACCCGTGCTTCTCCCAGGAACCCATTGGTGCCCGGGGGTAGGATAAGTGCCCCCAGCACAGATGGAAGTCGCTTCGCACCCGTGACCGTGCTTAACAAACGAGAGGATGTCACTGGTGTCAGGCAGCGACTATCACCCCACTTGACAGACAAGGACACTGGGGTTCAGAGAGGTGGGTGGCTGCTCGGGTCACAGGGTCAGCACAGCACAAAGCCTCCAGCGACCCCTGTGTGGCTGGCTTAGAAGCCTCACCCCATGCGGCCGCCTCGCTGGCAGAGGCCTCAACCTCGGAGGGGCGTGATTCCAGTCCTCGTCCTCTGCAAAGAGCAGATCAGGGCGCAGTATCCCCTCCACAGGGTCACCTCCTGGTGGGGAGCAGGCCACATCTCTTCACTCATGGATAAACCAGGGTCAGCCCACCGCATGCGCTCTGTCATGGGAAAAGTGTTTTTATCCACATCCCTCCAGCTCCTGGACCCTGTGGGCAGAGCCAGCCAAGAGGCTGCAGGACACCTGGGCCGACCAGGGCTCCCAGCTCCTCTAGACCGATGCACAGACACGCTCGGCTCACTCACAAGCTCAGAACGGGGTCTTGTTCTTGTGCAGGAGCTAAGCTCCCCTACTCCAAGGGCCTCGTGCTCCCGCTCTCCTGTGGCATGGAAAACTCACTTTCAACCTGATGCACTCTTTTGTTGGAAGGAAGGCTGGGAATGATGGCATCACAAATCCTGCCCCTTTTCCAGAGGCACATGGGGACCGTCTGGCGCAGAGGCCCCTTCAGGGTCTCCCTCCCTGCCTGCCCTGCGTGGGTCACGCCTGCATTGCCATCGCCTGATCGTCCTTTGTACGAGTTAAAGCTCCCACAATGACTCCCCATCCTGCTTTGTCTCCCACTAAAAGCCTCCTCCGTTGAATTCTGAAGGTCATTTCCAGCTGAGGCCCCAGGCCCAAGTGGTGACGAATTCTATTCACTCTTTGTTTTACCGTTGCGGTGCTGGTCTTCACCAGACCCAGAGCTGCAGGCCGAGTGCTGGGAAGAAGGTACGTTTCATCTTCCCGTCCAGGGTCGTGTCTCCAGTGAATCCGAAGTGATAGGTTTTCAATGGCCACTTAGCTTTCCTAATCTCATAGGCTGTTCCCAGATGCAGACGGCAGCGCGTGTGGACATGGTTGATGAGATGCAAGTCAATACCATAAACACTGCTGACCAGGGATTCTCTCACCTCCTGCCTCCCACCTCCTGGCATCTCTGTTTTTCCAACAGCATAAAGAGGGTGTTGGTGCAAGATGAATGGAGCTTGGGAGGGGACAGGCCGCGTGGGGAGCTGCAGCCAGCGTCTCTGGGCAGAGAGAGCCCCAGCCCCTAGCTCCTCTGGCTTTTACACCCCCCAGAGCCAGGTCTCTGAGGGTGGGAGAATGAATGGGGTACGCTCTTGAGCCACAGAAAACCAGGCCAGGTTCAAAGTGAGATGCAGCTACGTTTGCTGAGTGGGCAAGGGTGATTCAGGGCCGGGGGGTAAGGGTAAAGCCCCTCCCAGCCCGTGGCCAGCAAGCCAACACTCCTTGACACCCCATTTCTCACCCGAGCGCTTGGGTAGGAGAAGGAACAAGGTTTAGCAAGCTGAGTGAGGGAGGAGGGGCCTGGAAATGACATCACAGGTGACTGATGCTCCTGAGAAGCCCTGAGCCAGGAGGCCCCGTCCACACCTGGCACCCCTCTCGCTGGCACACCTACCCCATTCACACGCTGCTTTCATTCACAAAAGTCCAGGCTGGAGGGGTGGGTGGCAAGGCCCAGAGACAGATGCTGTCGCCTCTTACGGGTGCCACCCCTAGCCCTGGCACAGCCTGAGTGATGGGTGCCAGGCAGCATGCAATGAGCCAGTGGTCAAATGGGTGCCAACGGGGGGTTTCAGGCCTGCCTGGCCAGGAGTGGCTCTGCCTCAGTCCCCCTCTCCAGCCCCCAAAATATACATGTACCCCCTGCATCAAACAGAAGGGACATGGCAAGCGCCCCTCATCCACCCACAGGGACCTGCCTTGTCTGGGGGATTTTCCATGTTTCCTTCAATCTCCTTTAAACCACAGAGTGCATGTCCTTTAGGGTGTGGCCCTGGCGACTGCAGGACGCCCCAGTTAAAGGTGATCCGAGGTGCCAAATGTCCCTCCACACTGCAGGTGACAGCCAGACACACAGTCTCCCTGCCACCCTCCTCCTGTGGCTTCTGTGAAGTAAATCCACTTTCAGACCAGAGCCCGTTTAAACAGATCTCCTTCCAGGAGACACAATTTCCAAACGACGGAGGGGTTTTTTCTTTTAATAAATAATTATGTAAGTACCTTCATGGAACAAAATTCTGTAGTTGGTGTTCAGAGATGCAAAATGAGCAGCCCTGCCCTTCAGAAACACAGGTCAGAAAGCAAGTCACCCAAAGTGTCCTAGAAACGAAGGTGGCAAACGCATTGCCAAAGCCACAGGAATCCAGGAAAGGAGGCGTCCACGCTGGCGGGGAGGCGCAGGGAGAGCAGGGGAGGGCTGGGTCTGGGCAGCGCCGTGAGCAGGGGAGGAGGAGAGAACACAGGTATGCCAGGGGCAGGCGGGGCGGGGCGGGAGCTTGGCCTGGCAAACCTGCACCCGGGCTGGGCAGGGACCAAGAGCTCCCAAGTGGAGCCTGAACCCAGGCGTAGATGGGTTTGGAAGGCCAAGGGTTGGGGTTTTTTCCTGAAGGCCACAGGGAGCTGTTATAGGATTTAAACGGAGACCAGGAGGGAAGTGAAGCCAACATGATGGGTTGAACCATCCTGGCAAACAAGAGCCTGGGCGAGTGCCCAGCATGCTGGAGGCCTCAAGTCTTCCTCTCGGCAGTCCCTCGCCCAGCCCAGGCATCGCAGTGTCTCCCCAACTGCCAAGCTACCAGCCACGGTGCCCCCAAGGCCTTAAAACTTTTCACCACGACTAGGACTGCCCTCAAGCTATGCTCGTGGGCCTGGAGACACATTCCTCAACTCTGATGCAGTTAAAGACAACAGGGACTGAATTCTCTCACCGCCAGCAAGCAGTGCCGTCACACAGCCAGGGGGAGGCTTGCCACAGGCGTGTTCTCTGTCTCATCCATCCTATGAGTTCGCAGTTCTGCATCAGTGCACACGCGTAGCTTTTGGAAGGATAAACAAGTTCCCGGTGACGGCGGCTGATTCCTAGGAAGATGTATGAGTGCCGGGGCTGGGAGGGAGACGCCCCTTCCCTTCCCCTGAGGGAAGCCCTCTGGTGTGCACGTGCCATGCCTTAATACAAGAAGAGGAGTTCATTAAAACGTAGTGAATAACAGTGAAAAGTACAGACACGTCTGTCTATTGCATTAGAAATAATGTGCACAGAAATATATGATAAAGATGTAAGGGGCTGGCCAGGCACAGTGGCTCACACCTGTAATCCCAGCATTTGGAAGGCTGAGGTGGGTGGATCACTTCAGGTCAGGAGTTAGAGACCAGCCTAACCAACACGGTGAAACCCCATCTGTACTAAAAACACAAAATTAGGCAGGGGTGGTGGTGCATCTGTAATCCCAGCTGCTTGGGAGGCTGAGGCAGGAGAATTGCTTGAACCTGGGAGGCGGAGGTTGCAGTGAACTGAGATCGCACCACTGCACTCCAGCCTGGGCAACAGAGCGAGACCCTGTCTCAAAAAAAAAAAAAATACAAAAATTAGCCAGGTGTTGTGTTTCATGCCTGTAATCCCAGCTACTGGGGACACTGAGGCAGGAGAATCTCTTGAACCCAGGAGGCAGAGGTCGCAGTGAGCTGAGATTGGCCATTGCACTCCAGCCTAGGCAACAGGAGCAAAACTCCGTCTCAAAAGATTTTTTAAATTAAAAAGCTTGAGAGGAGAGGAGGAAAAGAAGAAACTGTTCTTTTCTTGCAGTGTACCCCCCAAAACCCTGTATAACTCAGTGGCAGGTGTCTGACTAGCTACTTTTCAAGGTGTCTCTGATGTTGGTTTGGAAGGGTTCAAGTGACAAAAAAAAAAACAGATGCTCTGGTTACCTTGACAACATAGGAAACAGGGCTACAGCATGTTTGACTCAAAATTCCCTTTCAAAGCCTTTGTAGATTGAGTATCATTTTATAAAAACAACATACCTGAAACTCTTGTTCTGGGATAAATTAAAATTGCACTAGAAATGGTTTTCAAGATAAATAGATCTTTTGTTTCATGGATATAGCTACACAGCTTTAATAATTCTGATACGCCAGGTCTCCTATCTTGAATGCCCTGGGTTGGTTATCTCTACTGCCTGAAGCCCCTGAATAATAGTCCCCAGTCTGTTCCAACTTGTCCTGGTGCGGTGACAAACCGTACATTTTACTTTTTTAAAAAAAAGAAAAACAATCATGTGAAAATGAGCTTTAGCCTGATGTTCACATGCTGAATATTTTACTCTTCATTAAACATAAAAATGCCAAGAAATAGTCCTTTGAAGAGCTCAAATTATTTTTGGGGGGATCAAGGGAAATGGACACCCTTGAAATGCTGCCTACTCTGCACCCCCACATCCCATTTCTCAGTCCTGCCTTAGTCTTTTCCAGTCCTGTCAGGCTCACTGAAAGGACTTATCTGCAAGACCCCCAAACCCAGAATTTCTGGAGTGCTGCTCCCCTAAAGCTCCAGGAGGTCTCTTCTTTGTCCCCTATTTCCACCCACTGAGTCCCCTCCCAAGTACAGGACCTCCAGCTCCTTGACCCTTCTCCCTTGGCACTGCCAGTGGAAACGTGATCTTAGCCAGCCTCGTCAAAACTCAGAACATATTTTCTTGTTAAAAAATGCAGTAGATGGTAGTGAATATCTGTATTACTGTTGGCACAATAAAATAGAAGTAAAAGAGAGTTTTATAAACAAGTCTAACAATCGGTGCATGGCTGGTATCACTCTTTCTAGCAGGAATGTTTTCCAAGTCCAAACAAGCTAACGTACCAATGAAACTCTTGGAACCTAATATATTCACAAACTGGATTCTGCCTATGTTTCTAGCTTTTCAGTGCCTTTTACACATTGGAAACCCCTTTGTTAGTTTAGGATTGTAAAGATTCATTGCATGTAAGTACAGTATAAGGAAAATCTATCACTTGGTTCATTTTTTTAAAAACACTGTGATGTGGCCAGTCTTGGTGGCTCACACTTATAATCCCAGCACTTTGGGAGGCTGAGGTGGGCGGGTCACCTGAGGTCAAGAGTTTGAGACTGGCCTGGCCAACATGGTGAAACCCCTTCTCTACTAAAAATATAAAAATTAGCTTGGTGTGGTGGCACTCACCTGTAATCCCAACTACTTGGAAGGCTGAGGCAGAAGAATTGCTTGAACCTAAGATTGTGCCATTGCACTCTGGCCTGGGTAACAGAGGGATTAAAAAAGCCGTGATGTTAGACATGTGAAATATAAAAGCAATACTTAATATTGTTACAAATTATTCTTGATTTTGGTTTTTAATGTTTTTACAGTTCTAGCAAATGATGTTACAAGTTCAGAATATAAAATAATATACCATCTTTTAGTTTTTCTCTGGGTTATGATAAGTAAAATCGTAAGTTTAGAAGAAAACAGTTGTAATAGAATTGTATCTCCTGGGAAAAAAGGAGGAGGAACGCTCATTTTCAGAACAGAACAGGATAAAGAAATAAAACCACAAATAACAGTATAAGCTGTCTACAGCTTTCAGCATGTTGAGCATTTTCTGCTGAGCCCATTTTTTGGGCTTTCACTATCCTATTTCCTGTTTCTTCTGTTGCTTTATTTTAGCCAACTTCACAGATTTGTGAAGAGAGAAGTTCTTCCCAGATTGAAATATGTTTCACTACACTTTCACGTGTTTATTTCTTGGCATACATTCAAGCTTATGTCCTGATTTTAGGTTCGTGATCTACCTCTCGAACATGGAGTGAACTCCTTTTTCACAGAGTCCAGAAGCTAGAAAACCCCGATGCCAGGAAAAAAAAACAGTCAAAAGGCGCAAGAGTCAGTCTGAGCCAGGCCATCAGGCCACAGGGCCGCCTGAGGGATGAACTTGTTTGGCCCCGTGGGTTGCATTCCCATTCCCAGGTGGCACATCTGAGGCTGCTCTGCTTCCCGGAGCTTTTGGAAACATCTCTCCTACCTTGAGCATCCCCCTAGAGGGATGGTATGTTTTGAATGAAGTCAACACAACAGTAACACAACCATCGCTGACATTTTTGGCTTCGTGCTAGAAAAATCTTCTTCGTATGTACTCTTCCAGTATGTTCTGTTTGTGCTTCATTATCATGTTCACAAGAAGTCATTTGCTAGAGGCTGTAAAAGAAAGAAGGGCATGCAAGATTGTTCTCCACATCTGGAGAGCCAGATCCTAGGTGAGGAGGTGCCTATGCCTCAAGGGAAACAAGGCCACCACCCATGCGTCTGAGTTCAGCATGATCAGCAGAGTGGTGACAACGCTATCAGCATTAAAGAGGAATTGAAATATACTAAGCTGCTGACACTTTGTAAAGTCAACCAATTCTTCATAGACTTGGGATTCCATTTCTGTCTTAGTACATCTTAGTCCTTCAATGGACCCACAGCTCATCTAAGAAATGTTCTGTAGGCCAGGAGCAGTGGCTCACACCTGTAAACCTAGCACTTTGGGAGGCCAAGGCAGGTGATCTCTTGAGCCCAGGAGTTTAAAACCAGCCTGGGCAACATGGTGAAACCCCATCTCTACACAAAATATAAAACTTAGCTGGGTGTGGTGGCACACACCTGTGGTCCCAGCTACTTGGGAAGCTAAGGTAGGAGAATCACTTGAGCCTGGGAGGCAGAAGTTGCAATAAGCCAAGATCACCACTGTGCTCCAGCCTGGGTGACAGAGCAAAACACTGTCACAGAAGGGAAAAAAAAAAAAAAGAAAAGAAATGTTCTGCAAAGAAACTGTGGTACATATACCCCATGGAATACTATGCAGCCATAAAAAGAATGAGATCATGTGCTTTGCAGCAACATGAAATGAGCTGGAAGCCTTTATCCTAAGTGAACAAAAGCAGGAACAGAAAACCAAATACTGCATCTTCTCATGTACAATGGGAGCTAAACATCGAGTATACATGGACAGAAAGAAGGGAACAACAGACCCCGGAGCCCGCTTGAGGGTGGAGGGTGAGGACTGAAAAACTACCTATCAGGTACTATGCTTATGACCTGAATGACACAATAATCTGTACACCAAACCTCCATGACACACAATTGCCTATATAAAAAACCTGCACATGTACCCCGAACCTAAAATAAAAGATTTAAAAAAAAAAAAAAAGTATTGCTGGGCACGGTGGTGCACGCCTGTAATCCCAGCACTTTGGGAGGCCAAGGTATGCGGATCACGAGGTCAGGAGATCAAGACCATCCTGGCAACATGGTGAAACCCCCGTCTCTACTAAAATATAGAAAATTATCCGGGCGTGGTGGTGGGCACCTGTAGTCGCAGCCATTCAGGAGGCTGAGGCAGGAGAATCACTTGAACCCGGGAGACAGAAGCTGCAGTGAGCTGAGATCAAGCCACTGCACTCCAGCCTGGCAACAGAGCAAGACTCCATCTCAAAAAAAAAAAAAAAAAAAGTTAAAAAGAAACGTCATGCTGTACTGGCCGAGAAGTGCACAACACACCTGGGTAAATTGAAGAAAGGGGTACCGCACTAATAATCCTATAGGCAGTTAGTTGATATTTACACAGTACTGGAAGCATTTCAACATACCCAGCAGCTAAAAGAATTGACTCTTTTTCAAGCTAAGACTGGAAAAAGAGCTAGCTTGTCCAAACACCTTTATCTAAGGAAGTTGTAAACTGAGTCTCAGGCAAGAGTAGGCTATGAAAGGTTAACAAGCAATGCTTGGGGGAGGGAAAAACAGAAAGAAAAAAGCCACAATGACCCCTGAGCACACCTTTGCCTTGGGAAGTCAGGCAGGCTCCTTCAGGTTGCAGGCTGTTAGATAAATGGTGTTTTTAATCTTATGAGGGTCTCAGAAGCCTTTGACCTTTGCTTTTTCAGCCATGCCCACCTGAAGGAAGGAATGATCAGGGAAGCTGATAAGAAACCTGATTGCCACACTGATGAGTTTCCTGTTAGAACCTGTTACCACTGCGCCTGTCCCAGGAGTGGGAAGCGTCTAGTGAGTGAGATGAACATCACGGTAGACATCCATTCAAGATATTTAGACCTTTGTTGAAAAAGAAATGGCCAATCGGTCAACCCGAAGGACCAAGCATGATCTAGCCCCTCTGTAGGCAGATTCCCCTGGGGATTGAGCATTCATATTGTTACGTTTTTGTTTCTGAGTCAGGGTCTCACTCTGTCACCCAGGCTGGAGTGCAGTGGTGGAGCCGATCCCCCGCAAGTTCAAGAGATTCTCCTCCTCAGCTCCTGAGTAGCTGTGCTTACAGGTGCACGCCATCGCACCTGGCTAATTTTTGTACTTTTAGTAGAGGTGGGGTCTTGCCATGTTGGCCGGTTTTTAAACTAAAAAAATTATAATAAAAATCAGCAACTCTTTATCTCACCCCTTTCAATTTTGCCCCAGGCCAAATCTTGAATGTCACCACTTGCCACTCTCTAAGCTTATTCTTTTTTTTTTTTTTTGAGACCAAGTCTTGCTGTTTCCCAAGCTGGAGTGTCGTGTGGCCCGGTGCCTGCTCCCTGCAACCTGTGCCTCCCAGGTTCAAGCGATTCTCCTGCCTCGGCCACCCTAGGAGCTGGGACTACAGGTGCCTGCTACCATGTCCAGCAGTATCTTTTGAGACTGCTTCTTTCACTTAGCATAATGCCTGAGATTCATCCACGCTGTTGTGTGCATCAATAGTCTGTTCCATTTTATTGCTGAATAATATCCCATTGTACATGTATTAGTCCATTCCCACACTGCTATAAAGAACTGTCTGAGACTGGGCAATTTATGAAGGAAAGAGGTTTCACTGGCCCACAGTTTTGTAGGCTGTACAGGGAGCATGGCTGGGAGGCCTCAGGAAACTTACAGTCATGGAGGAAGGGTGAATGGGAAGCAAACACCTTCTTCACATGGTGGAGCAAGGGAGAGAGAGAGTGAAGGGGCAGGTGCTACACCCTTTTAAACTGCCAAATATCATGAGAACTCGCTCACTATCATGAGAACAGCAAGGGAGAAACCCACCCCCATGATCGAATCACCTCTTAAAGGGGGAGGTGCTACACACTTTTAAACAGCCAGATTTCGTGAGAACTCACTATCACAAGAACAGCAAGGGAGAAATCCACACCCATGATCCAATTACCATCTGCCATGTTCCTCCCCCATACTGGAAATTACAATTTGATATGAGAATCTGGGTGGGGACACAGAGCCAAAGTATATCAGTATGGATATACCAATTTTTTTTTCTTCTTTGAGATAGAGTCTCACTCTGTTGCCCAGGCTGGCGTACAGTGGTGTGATCATAGCTCACTGCAAGCTCAAAACTCCTGGGCACAAGCAATCTTCCTGCCTCAGCCTCCAGAGCAGCTGGAACTACAGGCATACGTCACCATTCCTGATAATTTAAAAAAAATTTTTGTAGCGACCAGGTCTCTAAAGTCTCAAGTGATCCTCCTGCCTTGGCCTCCCAAAGCACTAGGCCTGCTGGTCTCAAACTCCTGGCCTCAAGTGATCCTCTCGCATTGGCCTCCCAAAGTGCTAGAATTCCAGGCATGAGCCACTGTGCCTGGCCCAATTTAAAAAAAAAAAAAATTCATTTACCCCTTGAAGAACATTTGAGTTGTTTCCCGTTTTTGACAAATATGAGTAGAATTACTGTAAACATTCACATCCCGGGTTTTGTATGACATAACATTTTCCTTTTCTAAGGTTAATACCAGTGGGATTACTAGATTATATGGCGAGTGTATGTTAAATATTAGAGGAACTGCCCAGAGGGGCTATACCGTTTCACACTTCCACTAGTCAAGCTTATTTTCTGGAAAAGTTTAATCTTCCCCATGAATCCTCATCCATCTTGGTAGCTGTGGCCAGGTCGGGGTAGGGCTATTTGAACTTGCCAGTTAATGGTATCACAGACTCATCAGGCTATAATAGTCTACTTCAGTTAGTTAAATCTCTTTCAGATGAATGTTCAGTGTTTAATATTAAGATTTTCTCAGCCTTTGTAGTAGGTTGGATAGTGTTCTCCCAAAATCCCACCCAGAACTTGGGAATGTAACCTAATTAGCAAATCAGGTCTTTGCAGCTGTCTCTTCTCCAGGAGACCTTTTATAGACTGAATGTTTGTATCTCTCTTCTCCCAATTCCCAAAAAATGTGTATGTTAAATCCTAATACCAACGTAATGGCACTTGGAAGTGGGGCTTTTGGGAGGCTCCACTCTCATGAATGGGATTAACACCCCTATAAAAAATGCCCTGGGGAAACCCCTTACCCCTTTTGCCATATGAGGACACAGAGAAAAGACGGCCATCCCTGAACCAAGAAGGAATCTGCCAGTGTCTTGATCTTGGACCTCTCAACCTCAAGAATTGTGAGGAATAAATTTCTGTTGTTTGCAGCAATTTAGGTTATTGGACACGCCCAAAAGGACTAAAACAGACTTCAAAATAGAGAGCAGGATAAAGCCTTCTCAGCTTTCCGCTTCCCTCTCTTCCCACCTAAAACCAGCCCCACCTCCCAGGTTGCCAGTCCAAGGAGGGAAGTCAGGCCTCACAGCTTCCCCGCCCTCCGCCTCTCTCCGTTCTGTGTCCTCAGGACTAAAAGGCATCAACTTCTCCTCCTTCCCATGTACATCACAGCCTTGGCTTATAGAAAAGTCTCCAGCTTTTGAAGTATTAAAGGGGGCTTAAGAAACTTAGAAAACACTTCCTCTACTACAAAGTCTGGTTTTCAGTAGTCTTGCTGTGGACTCAAATATCCTATTTTGGATATCAAACACTTACCATTGATTCTTTCGTTTTGCATTTCTGGGTAATAACTCTAATCCTCCCCAAGGCAAGTAAATGCCCCTGGCAGAATAGGTGGAAAATCACACGCACTAAAGACAGACAAAAAAAAAGAAATATGTAGGTAGGTAGGTACCTAGATAGATAGATAGATAGATAGATAGATAGATAGATAGATATTTTATATTAGCCTTGTTACCAGAAGGCAGGGGAAAAACAAATTCAATGCCCTAATTTTAGGTGAATTAGTTTTAGATCTTGTAATTCATGTTGAGAGTTTTTAAGGAATTGAATTATCCAAAAGAAGCAAGCCCGTAGATACCACGTTTAAAATGCACAACCTTACTGGAAAAAATACATATAAATATACAGAAAAGGGGCCACATCGAAGCACATGTAAGTAGAATGTACTGCCTGTAAAAATAAGGCAGAGGCCGGGTGCGGCGGCTCACACCTGTAATTCCAGCACTTTGGGAGGCCTAGGCGGGTGGATCACGAGGTCAGGAGTTGAAGACCAGCCTAGGCAACATGACAAAACCCTGTCTCTACTAAAAATACCAAAATTAGTTGGGCGTGGTGACAGGCACCTGTAATCCCAGCTACTCAGAAGGCTGAGGCGAGAGAATCGCTTGAACCCGGGAGGCGGAGGTTGCACTGAGCTGAGATGGAGCCATTGCATTCCAGCCTGGGCAACAAGAATAAAACTTTGTCCTAAAAAAACAATAAAGCAGAAGCCAGAGACTACTGATTGTGGAGTGTTGAGAAGAAGCAGGGGCCTGAGACACAAATAGAAACAGATTTATAGATACAGAGCACAAGAGAAAAAGATAATCTGGACGCTGCTGACCAAACTTTTGCAAGCCGTGGCACACAGAAAAAGAATATGGTCTTGGCATGCTGGGCTAAACTAGACGACATTGCGGGTAGGGGCCACTTACAGAGTACTTCGTGGGAAGAAGTCATTACTTTTTAACCTTAATAACTACGATAACAAAAAGAAAATGGCTATTATTAAGGAATATATTAAATATGAATTCACATAAATTTCCAAATAAAATCATTTTGAATTTTTTAAATGGAAAAATCGGTCTTACTCACAAGAACATTACCTTTTATATCAAATTATGCTAACAGTGGCCAAAATACCAATTTTTTTTTAAGGTGGAGTCTCACTCTGTTGCCCAGGCTGGAGTGCAGTGGCTCGATCTTGGCTCACTGCAACCTCTGCCTTCCAGGTACAAGCAATTTGCCTGCCACAGCTTCCTGAGTAGCTGGGATAACAGGCACCTGCTACCATGCCTGATTAATTCTTGTATTTTTAGTAGAGATGGGGTTTAGCCATATTGGCCAGGCTGGTCTCGAACTCCTGATCTCAGGTGATCTGCCTGCTTCGGCCTCCCAAAGAGCTGGGATTACAGGCGTGACCCATTCACGCCCAGCCAAAATGCCAACTTTTTAAGGATGATCTCTTCAAATTATTGGAAGTCATTATCAGTGAGATCACTTTTAAAGGAGAAACTTTAGCGAGTTTTAAATGAAGAAACATTGCACAAATACATGCTAAAGAATTTAAAGTGACTTTTACATCTATCCAAAATGTACAACAGTTGAAATATTTAAGGACTTATTCATATTCTTTATTGATCATTGTAACATTTAAATGTCTTATGATAATATAGGTGGATTTCTAATTCAATCAGACGCTTTCATATATAGAATTTCAAAACAATAATTAAAAAAATATTTTTAAGACAGGTTCTTGCTCTCTTGCCCAGGTTAGAATGCAATGGCATGATTATAGCTCACTGCAGCCTTGAACCACTGGGCTCAAGTGATCCTCTCACCACAGCCTTCCAAATAGCTGGGGCTATAGGCACATACCACCGTGCCCAGCTAAGTTTTGTTTTTGTTCTTTTAGAGACAGGGTCTTTCTATGCTGCCCAGGCTAGTCTTGAACTCTTGACCTCCCATCTCGGCCTCACAAATTTCTGGGATTTACACGCATGAGTCACCATACCTGGCCTAATAATGAAATTGTTTTCTGTTTTTCCTTTGAGACGGTATCACTCTGTCACCCAGGCAGGAGTGCAATGGCACAATTTTGGCTTACTGCAACCTCCACCTCCCAGATTCAAGTGATTCTTATGCCTCAGCCTCCCAGGTTGCTGGGATGACAGGCGTGCACCACGCCCAGCTAATAATAATGAAATTTTTAATTCACAAAACAGGTATGTATTGTTGGGGCAATTAACCAGCCCCCAATTTAAGCAGCACTACAAGGACCTGGCTAGGCACAAATAGAAGTATCTGAAATAGATAAAGAGGAAGATTTGGGACCACCCCAGGAGCTGCATTAGGAGCCCCTGTCTGGACCTCCCATGTCCCACCCATGACTGCTTGTCCCTGGGGCTTATGTCTTACTTCCTGGAGATCTAAAACATGAACTGGACACACCAGGGCTGCTGGTCTACACCAGGCAATGACCCACTCTGTGGCCGGCTGCTGAGGTCCAAGTTCACATGACAGAGCACCTCATTAGCCCCACATAGTGTGCCTTGGGGTAACAAAGGAATGCTGATGGAGCTGGAGTTCTCTGCCTTGGAGCCCAGAGGACAGTCTGTCAGACTCCACTCCCCCAAGCCTCCCTTTGAAGGGCCTCAAACAAAGCTGCTTGAGTCTGAAGATAGCTCACCCAGGAGCTCCATCCACACCAGGACCTGCCAGGCTACCCTGAGAGTTTAAGAGGGCAATGGCTCACAGACACATGTGTAACCCATAAGTGGCACATATGGAAATTAGAGCAAGAACATCATGTCCTGAGGCCAGATATGAGAAGCAGCTGAGTATATATATTAGTGATGGAAAAAAGACCCATGGAGGAACCAAGGCTGAGAGGAGGAGTCAGTATGAGGAGATAGGCTAAGAAAGGCTGACTCAGGCATTGCACACTGAGAAGCCGACATGTGATCTGATAATAAAGACCTACTAAAAATCATTTAGCAAAGCATAAACTGTGCTGTTCAATATAGTAGCCACTAACCACATGCAACTACTTAGATTTAAATTTAAATTTATTAACAATAAATAAAATTTTAAATTTGGTTCTTATATCGGTCACATTTCAAGTATTCAACGTGGCTAGTGGCTACTTTACTGGACATCATCACAGGAAATTTCACTGCAGTGCTGCATCAAAGAACATTCCCCCTTAAAGACAATAAATCTTCAGCATCGGGGAATAATCCAGCCTCTGAGAAGGATTCATCTCCAGCCTTCAGAGACAAACTTTGATGATAAATTCATTACTAAAATTTATTTTTATGTCTCTTTTGGGGATCGAACCTTTCTCTCTCACTCAGGCTGCAATGCAGTGACTGCAATCTCAGCTCACTGCAACCTCCACATCCTGGGTTCAAGTGATTCTCCTGCCTCAGCCTCCTGAGTAGCTGAGATTACAAGCGTTCACCTGGCTAATCTTTGTACTTTTAGTAGAGATGGGGTTTCACCACCTTGGCCAGGCTGGTCTCGAACTCCTGACCTCAAGTAGTCCACCTGCCTTGGCCTCCCAAAATGCTGGGATTATAAGCATGAGTCACCACACCTAGTCTCTTTTTATTTCCCTTTCAACCTGTAGCCTGAGGTATGCTGAAGCCAGTTTATACTGTCCCAAAACTGCTGAATGTTAAATTTCCTGGGATGCTTCAAACCAGCTGCTAAACACAACCGTTATTAAAAACTAAATATGTAAACTTAAATTATATCAAAAACAAAGATAATAGGCTGAATGAGTTAGCTCAGGCCTGTAATCCCAGCCCTTTGGGAGACTAGGATGGGAGGATAGCTTCAGGCCAGGAGTCTGAGACCAACCTAGGCAACATAGTGAGACCCTGTCTCTAAAAATACTTTGAAAATTCTCTGGGCACAGTGGCTTGCACCTGTAGTCTTAGCTACTCAAGAGACTGAGACAGAAGGATCCAGGAACTCCTTGAGCCCAGGAGTTCTAGGCTGCAGTGAGCTCTGATCATACCACTGCACTCCTACCTAGGCAACAGAGCAAGGCCCTGTCTAAATAATAATAGTATTGGCTGGGCACGATGGCTCATGCCTGTAATCCCAGCACTTTGGGAGGCCAAGGTGGGCAGATCATGAAGTTAGGAGTTTGAGACCAGCTGGGCTAATATGGTGAAACCCATCTCTATTAAAAATTTAAAAATTAGCCGGGTATGGTGGCACGCACCTGTAGTCCCAGCTACTCAGGAGGCTGAGGCAGGAGAATCACTGGAACTTGGGAGACGGAGGTTGCAGTGAGCCAAGATCACACCACTGCACTCCAGCCTGGGCGACAGGGTGAGACTCCGTCTCAAATAATAATAATAGTAGTAATACATACTCAAATTTTTTCTTATTTTTTCTACTTTTGACTGCTATCTATGCTGTTGAGGTTTTGTACATCTATTGGGTCGATAGGCACAAATACCATATAACAATAGGCTACGAGCGTCTCGCCGCAGTGCCATGCTGGTAGCTTGCAGTTGGCCATGGTGGAAATATCAGCACTATGAAAATTAGCCATCATTGAAAATAGGGCTTTTTTTTCAGAGTACCAATTGCTAAACATTTATCAGCATACCACTGCTACTTTCTCACAGCATTATCCATCAAGTGCTTTATATTAAAAATTATATGACTTGGTTCCTGGAATAAACACTACCAAGCAAAGGAAAAAGTTTCAATGTGGCTACTGTTTACCATCAAGCATTGCTTTTAGTATTTCTATGAGGCCCTGAGATTCAGAAATACCTACATAAATATCCTCGCTCTGCCATTTACAAGCCTGTGTCCTTAGTAAACTAGGGGAACTTTTTCACTGTGTATCCTCTGGGAATCTGGTGAGCTCAACACCTCTGAGCTTAGCCAAGCCACTTCAAGCACAGTGAAGATAATGATAAGACTCTTACAGAGTTCTCCTGAGGAGTATATTTTAAAATGTATGTGAAGTGCCTGGCACATAATAGCTAATAAGCACTGGTCCTCTACTCCATTGCTGTAGAAATTGAAAAATACTAAAAAAAAGTTTAAGTCTGATTCTTTTGTAGTTCATGAGCATGATGATTGGGTGTTCACACGCTTGTGTGAGATGTGCCACGCCTCAACCTTGTTACGACGCTGACACATTACCCATCTGACCTGAACTTGGAAAAAATAAAAAATAAAAAGTTTAAAGTTTAAGTCCTGGTCTATTTTCACAAGAGGTGACAATCTGATTGAAGTAAGAAAGCACCAAAGTACACACACACACACACACACACACACACGCGCTACATAGATACGTTGCTTTTTAATATCTTTAAGTCTAGATTGCATGCTTTCTTGGTTTGGGTTCTCCCAAAAAACACAGCCTGAGATAATATCTTGTGTTGTATTTTATTTGGAAGATTATTCCAGGAAACAGGAGTGATAAAGTAGGGAGAATGAGTGTGAAGGAGGAAATGACAATAAAAGAAAACATTGTCAATGTCACATTGGAGTGTGATTGGCCCCTACCCTCAGCTCCGGGGGAGACCCTGATGGCCAAAAACAGTCAGCAGAATTACACCCCACGTGTGATGGCGTCAGGGATGGGCAGTAATCCAGGCCTAAACCAGTCGGCACCCCCCCCCCCCGCCATCTTTCCTTGGCCATAATATTGCAAGCGTATCCCTAAGGGACACAGGGGAGATTTAAGGTGGAACAGGAAGGTACAAGACTTTGGCTTGATGTTTGAGTGGCCAAGGAAGCATGTCACCCCGAAGGCAGTTGGCAACCACCTTGCGACCAAGAGAGACGCCAGCCTTGGAGTAAACCTGATACCACTGGAGGCAGAGCAGGAAGAGAAAAAGAAATCCAATCCTTGGCGATATCACTGAACCAGTGGATCCAACCAGCCCAGTCCTGCCTTGCATCTGGGCTTTCCTGTTAGGCAAATCAATACGTTTCCAGATTGCTCAAACTCGTTTGCATTGGGTTATGCTGAAACAGAAGCATTCCTTAATGACTGAGTCTGCGGGAAGCCCTAAAATTAAACAACTCATCTGGGAATCCAGTCCAGACTTCTGCAGCCTCTGGCCCTTTGAAAACAGCTCCAGACAGGAGCAGGTCATCCAACCCTATCTGCTTAAGAGCCACTTTTCCAAAGGCCAGAAGGCTCTGGAGAGAGCCCAGGGCCCGTGGTGTGCCAGAGTTGCTAACAGGGACTGTGGATTCCAGACGCAGTCTAATAGGCTTCTTTATTCTATCATTATGTTCATCATTTTCTTGTTTGCAATTAGAAACATTGACTTTTAATTTAGATAATTTTCCTCTTTTTCTTTTTGCCTTGCCTTTAAAATAGATCTGCTCTGGGATGCTGCATTATAAACTGCCCTTGATTGTGTGTGCATTTGTTCAAGTATTTGGTATATTGGCAGCCAAGAAGCTCCAGGCTCTGAATCATTATGTTCCTCTGTTTTCCCTTTCCAAGCATTCCGTTAAAACCCATGATGAAACCAGACAGGCAGAGCTTTCAGGCATTCTTCTGAAGGTCGAGCCCTTCTCTTCTGCAGCCCAGTCAGCTCCTACTCCGGACCTGGCATCTCCTAAAAGAGAAAAAATGTTGCCCCTCATTGTGCCTTTGCCGAAGTTCTAGCCACACACAAAACAGCAAATCCATTCAGAGCAGAGGAATTTTGTTTAGAGATTCTTCCAAAAACTCAACAGCAACGAACAACAAAATCTTGCAGTAAAACTTACAAAACATTAGGGCATCGCCCCACTCTCATGGCGGTGCACGGGAGCCCTGGTGTAGACTCGCAAACAGGAAGCATTTCCATTTCCATCAGTAAGAAGGGACTGTGAAGGGTTGGCAAGGCGTGCTTTGATGTGCTGATCCTCTTATTGAATTTCTTTCTCTAGTTGTTTTGTGAGGATAGTTGTCTGCTTGAATCACTAATGCTTCTTGCAGGTTTTGGCTTACACCTATTAGACTAAACACACACTGGGGAAATGGTGGGTAACTCCTCTCTAAATACACATGAAACATCAAGGCAGTGGGAGCCACAAGGCTCCAGGCTGCTCTGCTTAATGTCACTGACATTAAGTGTCCCAGAAGATTCTCTAAAAAGAAAGCAAAATTAGGCCAGGCGCGGTGGCTCACACCTGTATTCCCAGCACTTTAGGAGGTTAAGGTGGAAAAATGACCTGAGGTCAGGAGTTTGAGACCAGCCTGTCCAACATGGCAAAACCCCATCTCTACTAAAAATACAAAAATTAGCTGGGCACGGTAACAGGCGCCTGTAATCCCAGCTATTCAGGAGGCTGAGGCACAAGAATCACTTGAACCTGGGAGGCGGAGGTTGCAGTGAGCGGAGATCACGCCACTGCACTCCAGCTTGGGTACAGAGTAAGAGTCCGTCTCCGAAGAAAAAAAAAAAAAGCTAAATTATCTTGATTCCAACCTTCAATAATGGACATTGAGACTCATGATGGAAATTTTTTCATCCTAATCATTGGTACCTTCAAAATAAAAAGGCAGACTGGGCGAAGCGGCTCACACTTTGGATAAGGCAGGAGGATTGCTTGAGCCCAGTAGTTCGAGACCAGCCTGGGCTACAAAGTGAGGCCCTGTCTCTACAAACAATATAAAGAGTAGCCAGGCTTGGTGGTTCCTCCTACACAGGCAGCTGGGGCAGAAGGATTGCTTAGGCCCTGCAGGCTAAGGCTGCAGCGAACCCTGATCACACCATTGCACATTATCCCACATGACACAGTGAGATCCTGTCTCCAAAAAAAAAAAAAAAAGAAGCGCCCCAGAAGATGCTCTTAAAAAAAAGCAAAAGCAAAATGATCTTGATTCCAAACTTCAGTAAAGGACACTGAGCCTCGTGATAGAATTGATTTCATCCTAATCACCCTACCTTTAAAATAAAGAGGTAGGAGTGTCCGCTGCAACACACACTCACATGCACAAAAACAGGCCTGCATGTCCTGATCAGACGTGCACACTCCCAGCTGTTGCCATGGTTCACTCAGACCAGCAGCCGCCTGGAGACTGCGCGGAAATGGAGTGCCCACTGTTCCACCCAAGATACGCCCGGGATAATGAGCAGAGGCCTAAGGATTTTGAAAGCCAAAGGGCCCCTCTCTTTTGTAAGGTTGCCCCCAACTGAAAGCAGACAAAAACGGGAAGGGTAAAATAAAACAGACTTTGTCTTATTATCCTGGCACACACGCCTGGTGATTCCTGGCTTAGCTGGCAAATTGCGAGGGTCTCGATAGGAGATTTAAAACACAACAAGTGGCTGTCACTATGGAAACAACTCCATTGAACCCCAAGAATGAAGGACATTGGCCTGGGGAAAATGTCGGAGGAGGATCACTGTGTCTCTGAATGTGCCATCACGAAATGCTTTGCTAAGGAAGAGGTTAAACTGATTGAACAAGTGCCTTGGCACGAATGTTGACACAAGAAGTTTGCCCCAGGTCGCAGGATTTAGAAGGGAAGGTGCTCTCTGGCCCACTGGGCTCGGGGGACCCAGGCTGCATGAATCTGGCCCCAGGCCTGTTCCCCGTGGGGGTCTCTGAATAGCGTCAGTCTTGCAAGGCCCCTGGTGCCAGAGCTGGAAACCCAGGGAGAAATGAAGGAAAACAAAATTTATCTAGGATTGGAAATTAAACTGGGGTTTTGATGAATTCAAAGCTGTGGGCTGTTATATAGGGCTGAATTTTCTCTCAGGAAGTGATCAAAATCAAGGTCACATTGTTTAAAAGAGATTTCCCCAGAAAAGCCTCATTTGCAAGAAAAGGCCAGGCTTGTGTCCGAGCACATTGGCTGAGCCTAGCTAGGGTCCTACGCCAAGGCTGGGGCTGGGGATGGAAGGCTGGACTTAGCTTCTGCCATCCCTCCCTGGTCTGTGACTCCATGATAATTGGCTGGTGGGTGTAGTGGTTTTCCATTGTGCCCATGATTACAAACCACTCTTTAAATTCACAGTGTAGACATTCTAAATAGCACGTTTGTAGGCAATTACCTAGTCAGGAGATTATACAAACGCAGTAACTAACATCAAAGCAGTTCCTCTTTCATCATCAGGGGGCAGAAAGGCCATCTAAAAACAGTGCCTACAGACCCTACGGTGGGTTTTTCAAGAAGGTACATGTAGGATCTACTTGGGTCTTTTTTGGATGCACAACCTTAGTTCCATACTTGGTGCTGTTATCGTAACAGTAATAAGAGAAATAATCACAATGGCAACAGCAATTGAACACGTACCATGTTTTGGGCATTGTTCTAAATGCTCTTACATGTAGATTTGCCCATTTAATCCTCATACTTACTCTTTGAGGTATTATAACCAAGTCCAAAGCTTGTACTGCTCACTGCATCACAGCCAATCAGTCAAGAGACAAGGAGTTGGGGCAAGGAAAACAACTTTATTTAGGAGAACCAGCAGATCAAGAAGATGGTGGACTAGGGTCCTAAAGAACCATCTGAAGCTAATAGAATTTTAGGCGCCTTTTATGTTAGGGGAAAGGGGAAGGTGGGGGTTGAAATCAAGAGGTGACTGACGATCACAGACATCTGGGTGGCAGCAAGAGTCCAAGGGGAAGGTTGTGAAACTTCCTTGTCCTTGGCCAGGTCACAGTGCTCCTATAAATTTTAACATAGGATGGTGACTTGTGTGTGCTCTCCTATCTCCCTGGGGGTTAGTTTAGGGAAGGGTCTATGATCATCCTTGCTTTAAAGTTAAACTCGAAGCAAAATTCCTCCCATAGTTAGCTTGGCCTGTGTGCAGAGATAAGCAAAAGCAATTAAAGTGGCTGGGTACAGCGGCTCAAGCCTATAATCCCAGCACTTTGGAAGTGCTGATCACCTGAGGTCAGGAGTTCAAGACCTGCCTAGGCAACATGGTGAAACCCCGTCTCTACTAAAAATACAAAAATTAGCCAGGTGTGGTGGCAGGCACCTGTAATCCCAGCTATTCGGGAGGCTGAGGCAGGAGAATCACTTGAACTTGGGAGGTGGAGGTTGCAGTGAGCTGAGATCACACCATTGCACTGAGCAAAAGAGCGAAACTTCATCTCAAAAAAAAAAAAGAAAAAGCAGTTAAACTAAAAGATATCACCATGGCAGGAGCGGGAGGGAGGGTAGTGCAGTTAGGGGTAAAATGGAGCTAGTCATGCTAGGCCTCCTTTTCTCTGCTACAGAGTTCATATTTTCCAGATCTAACAGTTAAAGAAACTGGCCCAGTGGTGCCATAAGAAGTTTATACTGTGGTTGGACTTGAGGCATATCCATTTCACACTGTGTCCCCAGCTGGGATGATTCTGTAGGGAGACAGCCTGGAGCAGAAGGGTGCGGGGCTGGAGAGACACAGCACTGACACACAAAAAGCAACTCTCCTCTGATCCCACCATGCTGCTGGGACAGTGAGGGACCACTGTCATTGGTCTTCCAGGCAGCACATGGCCCTCTCAAGGGGCTAGAGAAGAGGCATTTGCTGAGCCTTTGCCCCAGGAATGGACTGGGTGGGCCATCACATCCCCGCAAGAGCAAAGGGCTGGCAGAGCAAGTTGCCACCCTCCGGCAGCCGTTGTCCTCAACTCTCCTTCTGACTCACTCAAAGTATTAGTGTGTGAGTTCTTACAAGATATGAGGGGAAGTTGTGGAAGAACAATGTAAGTTTACACGTGTGGGGAGGTGGGAAGAGTGATGAGTAAGGCGGAGGTGTCCAGGCGCCCTGTTAAGCTCATAGACCAGAGTACACTTTCTGTTGTTCTGGAAAGCACTGGTCCCTTAATCTGTTCCAGTTGCTATTTTTAAAAAATGCCTTAGACTGCGTTATTTATTAACATGACAAAAGACATGTATTGCTCACAGTTCTGGAGGCTGGGAAGTCCAAGAGCAAGGTGCCAGCAGATTCAGTGTCTGATGAGGGCTTGCTCTTTTTCAAATATGTAACTTTCTTGCTGCATCCTCGTGTGACAATAGGGGCAAGAGAGCTCACTGAGCATCTTTTATTTTATTTTATTTTTTGTTTTTTTGAGACAGAGTCTCACTCTGTTGCCCAGGCTGGAGTGCAGTGGTGCAGTCTCAGCTCACTGCAGCCTCCACCTCCTGGGTTCAAGCGATTCTCCTGCCTCAGCCTTTTGAGTAACTGGGATTACAGGTGCACACCAACACACCCAGCTAACTTTTTGTATTTTTAGCAGAGATGACGTTTCACCACTTTGGCCACGCTGGTCTCAAACCCCTGACCTCAGGTGATCCACCCACCTCGGCCTCCAAAAGTGCTGGGGTTACAGGCGTGATCCACCACACCCAGCCTCTTCTGATGTGTCTTAATTTGAATTGTTGGGGGAAAAAACTTTTCCCAGAAGCCCTTTCTCCCACTCGTTGTGCAGATGTGGATCACAATCAGGGATGCTGTGGGCCTGCACTTGGCCTTTATGCAAACTGGAGATGGAATCTTCTTCCTCAAGCAAGACATGGTCTCAGGGACACCCCCCTGGTTGAACTTGGGAGTGACTGTGTGCGTGCATGTTCCCGACATTGTGGTCTCAATGGAAGATGCTGAGAGGAATTTATGATCTAAAACTGCACAGTCCACTATGGCAACCATCAGCCACATAAGGCTATTTCAATTTAATTTTAAATTGGTGAAAATTAAATAAAATCAAAATTCAGTTTGTCAGTTGTACTGGCCACACTTCAAGTGCTCAGCTACATGTGGCTAGTGGCTACTGTATTTGAAAAAACATCTTCAGCAATACAGAAAGATCTATGGGACAGAAGAGCTCTATAATTCGCCAGAAGGCCAGAAGCTTCATGCCTGAACACTCTCATCAGTTAATGTATGTCTCTGAAGTGAACGATGCCCTCTTAAGGGTACCTCTGGGCTGCGTGCAACATGAACACCAATGTGCGGCACCCCGACTGCATGCTCATTCATAAACCAAGACTCCTAGGATGGCCTTGGTCTTAGATCAATCATGAATCAGTCCTAGTGTTTGAAATACCTCCCTCCCACTGCATGTGGCCACTCAGAAGAAAGTGGAAACTACAAAATCAAGACTGTGGCAACTGAAGCTGGACGTGGGCTTATGCCTGTAATCCCAGCACTTTGGGAGGCTGAGGCAGGAGGATCAGTTGAGGCCAGGAGTTCGAGACCAGCCTGGACAACAAAGACCCCTGTCTCTTTGAAAAATAATTTTAAAAAGTTAGCTGGGCATAGTGGCATGGTGGCATGTACCTGTAGCCCCAGCTACTTAGGAGGCTAAGGCAGGAGGATTGCCTGAGCCCATGAGTTTAAGGCTACAGAGAGCTGTGATCATGCCACTGTGCTCCAGCCTGGGCAACAGAGCAAGCCTCTGTCTCTAAAGGGTAAAAAATACATTTAAAAAAAAAATTTTTTTTTTTTTTTTGGGATGGAGTCTTGCTCTGTTGCCCAGGCTGGAGTGCAGTGATACGATCTTGGCTCACAGAATCCTCTGCCTCCCAGGTCCAAGCAATTCTCCTGCCAAGTAGCTGAGATTACAGGCATGTGCCACCATGCCTAGTTAATTTATATATTTTTCAGTAGAGACAGAGTTGCACCATGTTAGCCAGGCTGGTCTCGAACTCCCAACCTCAAGTGATCCACTCCGAAAGTACTGGGATACAGGCATAAGCCACCACACCTGGCAAAAAAAAAATAAAAATTTTAAAAAGACTACCAACAAACAGATGGGGTGGATTAGGATTGGCATATACCTCATAAGGTATGAGTTAAAATAAAACATCCAGAGCAGTGTGTATGATCTCTAGAGCATAAGTACCTAAGCAATTTTAACTTAGTACTTGAATCATAATCATTACTGATTAATCATTGCATCTCAATTGGGTTTTGACACCGCCAGAGCAGAGTGTTTCACAAGAATGCCAGAGAAGCACTGTGGGGACCCCAGTTCCTGCTGGGCTCAACAGAGAAACAGAAGACGCTTACCCCATCTTCTCCCAGTGTGGCTCTCCATGAGGGCATTGCTGAGTGTCTTGGCCCTCTGGTACCCAAGGGCCTTCTGAGTCCTCTGAGTAGAGTTGGTTGTGTACAACCACAGCATGACACTACACTCCAAGGGCTGGCCAAGGCAGGCTGGGCCAAAGCAATTGGACCCTCCTCCCACTAAATGAGAACACAAATGAACTTGCCTGTCACAGCCCCCTCCAGAGAGACAATGCCAGATTCGCAGAGATGGGATCTCCCAGATAAAACCTTATGGGAGCTTTGCGCTTCTTGGGAAATAGTCTCGATGAGCGCAACAAACAGAATTCCTTTCATCTTCTTCACACTCTAAAGACTGAGTGTTTAATATTCCAAAGCAGGCCAATTTGTCAAACAAAATAATGAACATTCATGGTTAGAACTATGCGGCAACACCAGAACACTTTGACTTCAAAGGCTACACCCTCTTTCATTATCAAAGATTACTAAATATCAACACGTTAGGATGAAGCCCACAGCTCATTAATGCTGAACAGAATTGCATCAGGCTGTCCATACTGGCTTTTCCACTGGGCTGAATCTGTTGTTTATCGAGATTTGCTGTAGGGAATATATTTGCATATATAGTGAGAGTAAATGCCTAATGGAGGAACAAGTTTACCTCCAAGGTGGTGGTCTTCCCTACCAGACTGGGTCTCCAGGCACAGCTCTCCGCCACCTTCTATTAATCTCATTGTCACTTGACTTAGAGCACACAGGAAAAGGTGGTTAAGACCTAGCTAGGAAAATGAGTCAATGTATGAAATTTACCTAAGAGAAATTTGAGTAGTTCTCTGTTTGTTTTCGAATTCTCTATTGCTTGTGTGCATGAACGCCATGTAAAAGTACAGTAAGAAAATTATTTATGACTGAAACAGGTTAAAATATCTTTCTAGACATCATCTTGAATTTAACCACAACTGTACTTGTATCCCCAAAGCTAAACTCGGGAATTCCACTGAATGGTGGCATCATCTGGTGGACATAAATGATACTGCAACTCCCATACAAGTTTTTGTCATCCCTCTGTGAGAAATATTAATTTCTTAATTGTGCAAAATTGCTCAGAAATTATTGTAAGCCACAGAAGCTTCCTCTATTAAGGATCTTCAGTTAAGCTGCACATCTCCAAATTGGGATAGCCCTTCTAGAGTGTTATAAAAATCTTATAACCTGATAGAGTCTGAGACTATTTTGCATAATTTTTTTTTTCTTTTGAGACCGAGTCTCACTCTGTCACTCAGGCTGGAGTGCAGTGATGTGATCTTGGCTCATTGCAACCTCCATATCCCAGGTTCAAGTGATTCTCCTGTCTTAGCTTCCCAAGTAGCTGGGATTATAGGCACGCATCACCACATCCAGCTAATTTTTTGTATTTTTAGTAGAGATGGGGTTTCACCATGTTGACCAGGCTGGTCTCGAACTCCTGACCTCAAGTGATCTGCCCACCTTGGCCTCCCAAAGTGCTGGGATTATAGGCATGAGGCACCACACCCAACCCATAATTTTGAAATTGTTTGGTATATAGATCTTTTCTCACCCCAATAGGTCATGGACTACTTGAGGACAAGTCATTCAAGTCTTTTTTATACCTTATACTTCCTACTGTCTTAGTGGGTTCTCAATAAGGACTTGTCCAGGACTGAAAAATTCACACATATGGATATATACATTAAAGAGCACAGAATGTGCAATTGAAAGTGTACAGAATTTGGGGACAAAATCCCAGGGATCTCTTTGTCTCTGTTGGTGAGAGTGTAAATTGGTACAGCCATTATGGAAAACAGTCAGTTCCTCAAAAGACTGAAAACAGAGCTACCATATCATCCTACAATCCCACTTCTGGGGATTGTAATCCAAAGAAATTTGTATCTGACTTTTGTGCTCATTGCAGCATTATTCACAATAACCAAGATATGGAAACAACCTAAAAGTCCTTAGACCAATAACTAGATCAAGAAAATGTGTCATATACACAATGGAATACTATTCAGCCTTAAAAAATAAGGAAATCTTGCCATTTGCAACAGCATGAATGAACATAAAGCATGTTATGCTAAGTGAAGTGAGCTACACACAGAGAGACAAATACCACATGATCGCACATAAACTTCTAAACAACCTGTAAAACTTCAACTCCTAAATAACCTCTAAGAAGATGAACTCATGGATGTAGAGAATAGACAGGTGGTTGCCAGGAGCTGTAGCATAGATGAAATGGAGATTTTGGTAAAAGTTTACAAAATTTTAGTTACGGTAATCCCAGTACTTTGGGAGGCCAAGGCAGACGGATCACCTGAGGTCAGGAGTTCAAAATCAGCCTGACCAACGTGGAGAAACCCCGTCTCTACTAAAAGTACAAAAACAAGTTAGCTAGGCATGGTGGTACATCAGCTACTCAGGAGGCTGAGGTAGGAGAATTGCTTGAACCTGGGAGGCAGAGGTTGCGGTGAGCAGAGATGGCAGCATTGCACTCCAGCCTAGGCAAAAAGAGCAAAACTCCGTCTCAAAAAAAAAAAAGAAAGAAAAGAAAATAGATTTTTTTTTTAAGGTGTGCACTTTATTCAACTAGTCTCAAGTCAGTGTACAGGTAAGCCCTGGCTGCCTCCACCCACCCCCAGGGAGACCAAAAGCCTTTCATACATCTCAAGGTGAGGAACAAAAAAGGGATAGCCACAGAGGCTAAAATCTTTCAAAATAAAATAAAAAAAAAGTATTAAGGTGAAATTAAAAAAATTTTTCATTACATAATTACAACAAAAGCAATGCTGTTACCTCCTCTCTGTGGACTCAGGAGAGGACTGGGCCATTCTCCTTAGAAGTGGGGTGGCTTTTGGGAGGGCGGGGGACTTCCTGTAACAATGCATCTCACGATATTAGGAATGACTTTAAAAAAACAATGTACACAATCAAGTCCTCGGCCACATTGTAGAACTTTGGGGGATGCTCGCTCCAATTGACTGCTGTCACCTTCACCATTCCAGTTTTTAAATCCTGAGTCAAGCCAAAAACAAAACAAAACAAAGAACAAACAAAGCCATGACAATCTCATCTTGTTTTCTGCGCAAGTTAGGTTTTGTCAAGAAAGGGTGTAACGCAACTAAGTCACAGTCCGCCTAGAAGCATTTGCGGTGGACGATGGAGGGGCCGGACTCGCGTACTCCTGCTTGCTGATCCACATCTGCTGGAAGGTGGACAGCGAGGCCAGGATGGAGCCACCGATCCACACGGAGTACTTGCGCTCGGGAGGGGCAATGATCTTGATCTTCATCGTGCTGGATGCCAGCGCGGTGATCTTCTGCATCCTGTCGGCGATGCCAGGGTACATGGTGGTACCGCCAGACAGCACTGAGTTGGCATACAGGTCTTTGTGGATGTCCACGTCACATTTCATGATGGAGTTAAAGGTAGTTTCACGGATGCCACAAGATGCCATGCCCAGGAAAGAAGGCTGGAAGAGCGCCTCAGGGCAGCGGAAACGCTCGTTGCCAATGGTGATGACCTGATCATCGGGCAGCTCATAGGGCAGCTCATAGCTCTTCTCCAGGGAGGAGCTGGAGGCCGCCGTGGCCATCTCCTGCTCGAAGTCCAGGGCGACGTAGCACAGCTTCTCCTTGATGTCACGCACAATTTCCCACTCAGCCATGGTGGAGAAGCTGTCGCCGTGCTTGGTGAGGATCTTCATGAGGTAGTCAGTCAGGTCCTGGCCAGCCAGGTCCAGATGCAGGATGGCGTGGGGGAGGGCATACCCCTCATAGATGGGCACAGTGTGGGTGACCCCGTCACCGGAGTCCATCATGATGCCAGTGGTACAGCCAGAGGCGTACAAGGAAAGCACGGCCTGGATGGCCACATACATGGCTGGGCTGTTGAAGGTCTCAAACATGATCTGGGTCATCTTCTCGCAGTTGGCCTTGGGATTCAGGGGAGCCTCAGTAAGCAGCACGGGGTGCTCCTCAGGAGCCACACACAGCTCATTGTAGAAAGTGTGGTGCCAGATCTTCTCCATGTCGTCCCAGTTGGTGACAATGCCGTGCTCGATGGGGTACTTCAGGGTCAGGATGCCACTCTTGCTGTGGGCCTTGTCACCCATGTAGGAGTCCTTCTGACCCATGCCCACCATCACGCCCTGGTGCCTGGGGTGCCCCACGATGGAGGGGAAGATGGCCCGGGGAGCATCTTCACCCACAAAGCCCGCCTTGCACATGCTAGAGCCGTTGTTGACAACGAGTGCAGCGATATCATCATCCATGGTGAGCTGGCAGCGGGTGTGGACGGGCGATGGAATGGCAAGGGTGAGGCTCTGTGCTCGCAGGGCGGACGCGGTCTCGGCCAAAAACAGATCTTTTTTTTAAAATGGAGTCTCAGTTTGTCACCTAGGCCGGTGTGCAGTAGTGCGATCTCGGCTCACTGCAACCTCCGCCTCCTGGATTCAAGTAATTCTCCTGCCTCAGCCTCCCAAGTAGCTGGGATTACAGGCACCCACCACCACACCCAGCTAATTTTTGTATTTTTAGTACAGACGGGGTTTCACCTTGATAGCCAAGGGACTCCTGACCTCAGGTGATCCATCTGCTTCAGCCTCCCAAAGTGCTGAGATTACAGGCATGAGCCACCATGCCCAGCCAAGAATAGATCTTGTATGTCCCCACCATACATACAAAAAAAGCATATGAGGTGATGGATATGGTAATTGTGGTAATCACTTCATAGTGTGTATACATATAGCAAAACATCACATTGTACACATTAGATATAAACAATTTTTATGTGTCAAAAATAAATGTACAAGGCATAGTGGCTCACACCTATAGTTCCAGCACTTTGGGAGGCCAAGACAGGAGGACTGCTTGAGGCCAGAAGTTTAAGACCAGCCTAGACAAAATAGCAAGATCCTGTCTCTACCAAAAAAAAAAAAAAATTGTTTTAATTAGCCAGGCATGGTGGTGCACACCTGTAGTCCCAGCTACTCAGGAGGCTGAAGTGAGAGGATCACTTAAGGCCAGGAGTTCGAGGTTACAGTGAGCTATGATCACACCACTGCACTCTAGCCTGGACAGCAGAGCAAGACTGTGTCTCATAAATAAATAAATAAATAGCCAAACACCAGGAGTTCTTGCTCCAGATCCTCCGTTTGGTAGCTGTGTGGCATTTAAGCAGTATCTACAAGTTGCTTTCTGCCTCTGTAAATCAGATATATTACTAGCTCTCTTGCAGAATTATTTTAAAAACTCAGTGAGATCATTGGAATGAAAGAGTAGTGTCAACTGTGAATTATTGTTAGTTGCCCTTACTGTCCTTTATCTTCCTTCTTCCTGGATAGTTCAGTGTGCTTTTTTTGCTTTGTTGATATTGTGTCCATTATGGTCATTGTGCCATAAAATGGCAAGACAAATTCTCCCTTGAAGCCAAGATCACTCTGGCCATCTCTCTCCTTGGAAGTGCAGCATAGACAAGGCTCCTCCTCACTCTGCCACCCCACCCTAACCAACACAAACAAGAATCTAGGTATAGGAAAGAGGAGCTGTGACTTGGCAGCTGCTCCCCAGAGACAACTGGAGTCATCTACTTGATTGGAGGTTCCAAATGACTGACAAAATTGGACAGCCACAGGGGATGGGGGCCTGTGGGCTCTCAGAGGAGGTTAATAGATGGGCAGTTTGTGGGGAAGTGAGAGTTCCCGCTCACCGCTCTCCTATCCACTCTAAACCAACCACATCTGAGACACGATTTATACCTTTGAGCACCAACCTGTAAAACTTCAACAGGAGGGGCTGGGCACGGTGGCTCACGCCTATAATCCTAGCACTTTGGGAGGCTGAGGCACACGGATCACAAGGTCAGGAGTTCAAGACCAGCCTGACCAAAACCCCATCTTGACTAAAAATACAAAAAAAATTAGCCAGGCATGGTGGCTCATGCCTGTAATCCCAGCCACTCAGGAGGCTGAGACAGGGAATTGCTTGAACCCGGGAGGCGGAGGTTGCGGTGAGCCAAGATCACACCACTGCTATCCAGCCTGCAGCAGATTTCTCTCTTGGACAGCTGGTCTCCAAGGGAAAGAGGTAATTGAGCTTCAGGGAAATACATTTCATTTCTGTCTACAAATAAATTTCCTAATAGTCCTGGAGGGAGTGGGACAGACAGTATTCCAAATCTAGGGGACTCCTTCCCACTGACGGCAGACAGAGGGGCTAAGCATCACAGGGCTGGTAGAACTGACCAGCCTTTGGGCTGAGATCCAATTTGAGAGGCTGGGGTTTCATATTCCAGCTCTGTTGACCTTGAGGAAGAGGACAATCCCTTCTGCCAAGTGTTGCTCTGTGGTCTGGCAGTGAGGATTCTCCAGGGAAACACAACAAAGACCACCAGGCAGACAGCAGCACATCCCTTAAGATGTAGCCTCTACTCCTGCCCTCAGGGGCTCAGACCCAGGAACCAGGGAGCTGCTAAGTGCTCTGCCCAACTGAGAGGTGGCTCTCACTGCTGGGACCAAAGGCTCCCCGGGTTCTCAGCTTATCTCTATATGCAGATAATTTACCCTTGACCTTTCTTTACCAATACCCCTTCTCCTATACCAGAATCTGCTTACCCCTGCAGCATGCTGTAAGTCCTGCCCACATTCCCTCTGCCCACACTAGCTCTGCCAAGCGGCCTCTAAGATGGCTCCATGGAGACCCACCTTAAAAAGCCAGGAGCAATAGCGGGCACTGGTAACCCCAGCTACTTGGGAAGCTGAGACATGAAAATCGTGTGAACCTGGGAGGTGGAGGTTGCAATGAGCCAAGATCATGCCAGTGCTCTACAGCCTGGGCAACAGAGCGAGACTGTCTCAAAAAAGAAAGAAAAGTTTTGCCCAAAGTCACAGAGCAAGTGAGTTATAAGTAAATCATCATACCTGTTGATTCTAAAGCAATCTGAGAGGAATTGACTGGGCAACCACACAGCCTACAAAGGGATGGGCGTTGGCAGCAAGCTGCCTGGGAGTATTTTCTTGTTTTAAACTGGGAATAATTACAGCACCTACTTCATTGAGGCTTTATCTGTATTCAATGACAAAAGACCCCTTGTGTCTGGAAAGCAGTAAGTGCTCAGTAAATTTTAGCTGCTACCATTACAACATGTGAAGGATGCTTGGGAAAAGCAGCACCACAGGACATTCTGGTTGACTGGACCAGAATCTGTGGCCTCAAAGCATGCATGCAAAGATCTGATTTGAGCCGGGAGGCTGAGGCAGGAGAATTGCTTGAGCCCAAGAATTCAAGACCAGTCTGGGCAACATAGTGAGACACCGTCTCTACAGAATAAAAATAAAAACATGAGCTAGGTGTGTGGTGTGCACCTATAGTCCCAGCTACTCAGGAGGCTGAGGCAGGAGGATCACTTGAGCCCAGGAGGTCGAGGCTGCAGTGGGCTATGATGGCACCACTGCACTCCAGCCTGGGTGACAGAGCAAAACCCTGACTCTAAATAACAAAAAAGGCCAGGGATGGTGGCTCACGCCTGTAATCCCAGCACTTTGGGAGGCCGAGGCAGGTGAATCACTTGAGGTCGGGAGTTCAAGACCAGCCTAACCAACATGGAGAAACCCCGTCTCTACTAAAAATACAAAAGTATCCAGGCGTGGTGTCACATGCCTGTAATCCCAGCTACTTGGGAGGCTGAGGCGGGAGAATCACTTGAACCTGGGAGGCAGAGGTCGCAGTCAGCTGAGATCACACCATTACACTTCAGCCTGGACAACAAGAGTGAAAATCCATCTCAGAAAAAATAAAAATAAAAAGTAAACTGCTCTGAGGCTATCCTCATTGATTAGGGCTGGGAGGAGTTTGGAAATCTCTACTGTGCAGTCATCACAGGTCACTGAGGGAGTCTCAGGCCAAGACCTTCCAGCAGAGAGACTGTCCACCTTCAGCTGATTACTATATTAGGGGTCTACATGAGCGCTGACTTCAGGAAAGGATTCTGCTAAGAAGAAGGCAGTGAGGAAGGGAAGGAGTTTTGGAACCACTGAGAGTACAACCCTCTCCTTTTACAGATGTGGATTTGAGGCCCAGAGAAGTTCGGTGAGATCTGCCCCTGCATTACACAGCCAGGGAGTTCTCTGCAGGGCCAAGATGAGTGAGAATCAGGCCTCCTCACAGCCTGCAAGTCCTGTCCACCACTCTGGCGGCTTCAAATCCAACGCTGCCTCCAGGGGGCACTATACCCCTTGTATTGTACATACATGGCACCTCCCTGGGGCCCTGCAAACCCCGAGCCCCGGTGCCATGAAGAAAGATCACAGCTACAGCAAGCCTGTCTTCTGTGCCTTACAGAGGGGGGCAGGCTCTCTCTGTATGGGTTGGATAGTGAATATTTAGGCTCTACACATCACACGGTCTCTGTTGCATACCCTCAAGTCTGACATGGAAGGACAAAAGCAGCTATAGACAGTAAGTCAACCAGCCTGGCTGTGTTCCAATAAAACTTTATTTATGGATGCCAAGATTTGAATTTCATATCATGTTCACATCTCACAAAAATAGTCATCTTTTTATTTTTTAAACTTTTTTTTTTTTTTTTTTTTTTTGAGATAGAGCCTCCCTCTGCTCCCTCTGCTGCCCAGGGTGGAGTGCAGTGGCAGAAGCAGCTCACTGTAACCTCGAACTTTTGGCCTCAAGCAATCCTCCCGCCTCAGCCTCCTAAAGCACTGGGATTACAGGCCACCATGCCTGGCCTATTTTTTTCAACAATTTAAAAATATAGGCCGGGTGCAGTGGTTCATGCCTGTAATCTCAGCAGTTTGGGAGGCCAAGAAGGGCAGATCAATGGAAGTCAGGAGTTTGAGACCAGCCTGGCCAACATGGTGAAACCTAAAAATACAAAAAAAAATAGGCATGGTGGCAGGTGCCTGTAATCCCAGCTACTCGGGAGGCTGAGACATGAGAATCACTTGAACCTGGGAGGCAGAGACTGCAGTGAGCCAAGATCACACCACTGCACTCCAGCCTGGATGACAGAGCGAAACTCTATCTCAAAATAAAGTAGAAACCATTCTTAGTTTGTGGGCTGTACAGAAACAAGCAGCAGGCCGAATGTGTCCCACAGGCCATCATTTGCTGCCACCTGGTTCATTTGATTAGTATTCTCGGTATTCATTGGTATTCTTGCCTCTTTTGAGCTTTGCAAGAGTTATAAAAGCTGTTAAGGGAAGCATCATATCTACTTCTTATAAACATAAATGGACCAAAACCCAGAGGTGAATTTTACAGGTGTCCACCACCACATCCGGCTAATTTTTTGTATCTTTAGTAGAAACAAGGTTTCACCATGTTGGCCAGGCTGGTCTGGAACTCCTGACCTCAGGTGATCCATCCACCTCGGCTTCCCAAAGTGCTAGGATTAGAGGAGTGAGCCACCTCGCCCAGCCTGCATTGTAGGTTTTTTAAGGCGAGAAGTAACATGAAGAAATGCATTTTAATCTGACAATAAATATTGTATAGGATGGTAGAGAAACAGGCAGAAATGTTCAAATATTCAGAAGACTTTTAGAATATTCCAGGGGTGAGCTAAAGGAGGCCCAACCCACAAAGTCATAGCAGAGGTCAAACACAAATGCTCTTCCAAAGGAGGGACAAACAGCCTGGGATTCCCTAGACCTGGAGGCCTGAGCTGTCAACAGGGACCCCAGTGAAACCAGCCTGGGTGAGTGGACTATTTCCTCCTTTTATGAATAATCAGTTTGTCTACACTGACTCTAATTAGTTTAAATATAGTGAGCCTCCAGCAAAAAATCCCACTCAGGCTCAGTCCAGGCCCTTGTTTTTTGGTTAGGGGGTTTGTTTGTTTTTAGAGAGAAGGGATCTTGCTATATTGCCCAGGCTGGTCTCAAACTCCTGGCCTCCAGTAATCCTCCTGCCTCAGCCTCCCAACTCGCTGGGATTACAGGTGCGCACCACCACTCCTGATGCTTATCTTTTCTTTGTTTGGTTGTTTTTTTTAATTAATAGACATTTTAGAGCAGTTTTAGTTCACATGAAATGGGGTAAAATGTGCAGAGTTCCTGAACAGCCCCTCCCCAAACACACACTCATCCTCCCCACCGTCCGAATCCTGACATCCCTCAGCAGTGTGGGACATTTGTTACAATCCACGAACCTACATCAACACATCGCGATCACCCAAAGTCTATAGTTTACTTTAGGGGTTCTGTCTGTGTTGTGCATTCTATGGGTTTGGACAAATGCATAATGATACACATCCCCCATTTATAGGTACCTACAGAATAATTTCACTGCCCTAAGTCTTTTGTGCTCCCCCTTCTCATCCCTCCCTCCCCTCAAGCCCCTGATCACCAACAGTCTTCTTATTCTCTCCATAGTTTTTCCTTTTCCAGAATGTCTATAACTTTCCCTTTTGAAAAAGTAAGTTACTTTCTTTTGAAGCAATACACGTGAAAGTACAACAAACGAAAGGTACACTTTTTCTAAAAGTCTCCCTCCTTCTGTCCCACAGCCATTCCTCCAGCCTACCAACTTCTTCCCATTCATAACCAAGTGTGTGGTTTCTGTGTGAGAGAGACTTTTGAAGAGAGAGATTGAAAATAAGGTGCTCGCAAGACAATTAGCTAAAGAGATCAGTAAACATCTGTAACAATGGCAAAGGAACTCCAGTGACAGGTCAGACCTGAATATGTAGATTTAGGAGCCTCTGCCCAGCCGGTGGCTGCTGTGAATGATGAGCTCTCTGCAGGGGTGGAGAGCTGCAATCTGGGCCTTGGGGAATTCCTTCCTTACAAATATTTATTAGTACCTGCAATGCCAGAGGCTCCGCAGGGAGCAGGGAGCGTGGACCTAAGGAAAGGTGCAAACAAACAAAATGGAGGTTTGGTCCAGGAGGCAGAGGGAGGTGCAGCTACCGGGGTGTCAAGGAATGACGCCAAGGACAGAGCCCACTGGAAAGGGGAAGTCATACCTTTGCCACCAGATCAAGAAGTTAAGGCCAAAGGGAAAGAAAAAAAAAATGAAGCTATGAAATTTAGCAAAAAGAAGCATTGATGAGAGAAAGTTCAGCTGGAGCCTGAGGAACAAAGCCATATATTGAATTAATGGGGACTGTGCAGTGAGGAACTAGAGGCTGAAGAGAGACCATTTTACAGAAGGTCATATTGTCAGAGGCGTGTGAACCAGAGCAACTCCATCTTGAACAGGAGCCAGGTAAATGACCTGAGACCTACTGGGCTGCATTTCCAGAGGGTTAAGGCATCCTAAGTCACAGGATGAGATAGGAGGTCGGCACCAGATACAGGTCATAAAGATCTTGCTGATTAAAAAAACGTTGTAGTAAAACCCTGGGGTCTGCATCTGGACCCCTTTTCTGTAACTCTGGAGTCTGGGGTATTCCAGAATTCAGATGTTTTAGAAAGATGATAGAGTATATATATTCTACTGTATTCTACATAACACACCCAGCAGAGTCTGGGATAAGACCCCTCAATCAAACCTATTAATGTTTCTGTAGTGAATCATATGTCTGGGTAGGGTGGAAATTACAAGTCGCAGGGACAAAGATGGCCTGGGTTTGGACTGCTTGCCTGTCACATTAGGGGTTACAGAGAGCAGTTTAAACAGAAAGCCAAGATATGGTTGAGGTATGCAGTTTTATGGGGCTTTTACCGTGTCACAATATGAATATTCATACTAAGTGGGATAGATAAAGATTACAAAATTCCAGCTCCTCCTTAAGAAAATCTTTTGCGGTTTCAGTGCTTCTGCGACTTCAGAACGTTACGGGACCTGAGCTGAATTTCTTTTCAGCTCTTAGGTAGAGCAGCATGGGTTTATTATTCGGTCTTACACTGTAACAAATGCTGAAGGTCCTCCATTGGACTCTAAGTGCCTTGGCTGGCCAGGCACGGTGGCCCACGTCTGCAATCCCAGCACTTTGGGAGGCCGAGGTGGGTGGATCACTTGAGGCCAGGAGTTTGAGACCAGCCTGGTCAACATGGCAAAAACCTCATCTCTACTTAAAAAAAAAAAAAAAAAATTAGCCAGGCGTGGCGGTACACGCCTGTAGTCCCAGCTACTCAGGAGGCTGAGGCAGAAGAATCTCTAGAAGCCGGGAGGCTGAGGTTTCAGTGAGCTGAGATTGCACCACTGCACTCCAGCCTGGGTGCTAACAGCAAGATTCCGTTTCCAAAAAAAAAAAAAGTGGCTTGAAGACAGAATTCAAATCTGATGATGATATTTTCCTGGCACACAGTGCGTGTCCACTAATTTTAGCTGCACTGAGTTTTTGGTTTTTCTAATCATCACGATGCCCAGGCCTGGTCACTGTCCCAACTTGGCTCTTCCAGGAGCCCACCCTCCCAGCTCACATCAGCCCAAGCTCCAGAATTCCTCCTCCATTGATATGCAGCAAGCACATCCTATTTCTCTTCTTAAATCCAAACTCAATAGCCGTCTGTTTGTTCTGGTATTCTAGCACTAATTGCCATTCCTGATCTTGTTTGATATGTTTGACCTGGTATTTTAGAACTAACTCTTAATTGTGTTTTTATTTAATATGGATAGCACATATAAAGGAAGAGCATAAGGAGTGCTATATAAATGCAAATTTTATTGTATTTCACTCCAGACCTCAGAGACTTGCCAAACTTGGTTCTACTCTGAAGAAGTTTTCCCCTAAAGGGGTTAGGGAGGTTTCCTCACTCTCTCGCACAGCTTCCTCAAAGCTGGCCTAATAAAGAGAGGAACATCCATCACATTCCAGCCAACTGGTCTCTTGAGTTTTGCATCAAAATTAACAAATCTCACACTAGACCATGATTTTTTAAATCCTGCTTTTGTGAACTGATTGTGCGTTTTATATTAAAAAGCACCATCCACAGGGTATAGTGGTTTGTGTCTATAATCCCAGCTACTTGGAAGACTGAGGTAGGAGGACTGAGCCCAGGAATTCAAGGCTGCAGAGCTATCATGGTGCCACTCACTCCATCCTGAGTGACAGAGCAAAACCCCACCTCTAAAAAATAAAAAAATAAGAAAAAGCACCACCCTAACTGGGTCACTATGACATTGTTTAAAGTTTAAGTTTGCATTGTGGAAAGGACTATTTTTTCTGCTTTTGGAAGAACAGATTCATGGTTACAAAAGTGTGCCATAAGCGAGAAGATCATTGGTACAGCTTGTAAGGTTTGTGAAAGAAAATAAATCTTGGGGCCCCCAGATCACTAAGCTAAAGGGGAAAGTCAAGCTGGGAACTGCTTAGGGCAAATGTGCCTCCTCTTCTATTCAAAGTCACCCCTCTGCTCACTGAGATAGATGCATATCTGATTGCCTCCCTTGGAAAGGCTAATCAGAAACTCAAAAGAATGCAACCATTCCTCTCTCACCTATCGATGACCTGGAAGTCCCCTCCCAATCCTCCGGCCTTTGCTTCAAGCTGTCCTGCCTTTCCAGACCAAATCAGCGAATCAGCGTACTTCTTACATATATTGATTGATGCCTCATGTCTCCCTAAAATATATAAAACTCAACTGTGTCCCTACCACCTTGGGCACATGCCTTCAGGACTTTTGAGGCTGTGTCATGGGCATGTCCTCAACCTTGGCAAAATAAACTTTCTAAATTAACTGAGACCTGTCTCGAATTTTCAGGGTGCTCAGGCTCCACTGAAATTTTTCAAGATAAGCTCTTCTACTTCCAGGAAGTGTCTTAAGTAGTTATTATAATGAGATTTCAGAGCCTATAAGAATCAAGTAAGGCATCAATCACTACAGCAAAGGAGTCATTCCTATGACTCATGAATCATCCCATTCAGGGGCCACTGATTCGCCATGCCATGCTTGGATCCTATGCTCTAAACAGCCATGTGGGCCCCCATATCATGTGAGAGTTTAGTGCGTCCGCTGTCCAGGATCTTAAGTTTGAACTTCTCACCCTGACCCATTCCTCAGCCACATTCCATGCAGGGCTCAGGCCTTCTGGCTTTTACATCACTGCTCATTCTTCCATCTCTGGTTCTCCCCCTCTTTAGATTTGGCCTTCAGATTCTCTTCCTTGCTATGACCTTGGCTTGTTCTCAGCCTATCTGTGACTGGATGAATGAATGGATTTTATTTTCTATTTTCTCGTAGTCACTGATTTCATCCTACTGTGTTCTTGAAACAGTCTAATAGGTTATACATGTCTGCAATGTGAATAGCATATTTGGTTTTCATCACCAGAGACATAAAATACTTGCCTTTCAGGAATCTTTTTATCTTTAATGATTTATTTAATAACATTCTTTGTAGCTCAGAGCTAGTCATGGAAAATTACTAACATTCTCCATTTGCGGGGCATGGCCAGGCCAGTGACATGCTACCAACATTATTATGAAGTCTCCATTGATGTCCTACCTAAAGACAATTGCCATATTAAGAAAGATGTCCTGGTCCAGACACGGTGGCTCACACCTGTCATCCCAGCACTTTGGGAGGCCAAGGTGGGCAGATCACAAGGTCAGGAGTTCGAGACCAGCCTGGCCAACATAATGAAACACTATCTCTACTAAAAATACAAAAATTAGCCGGGCGTCATGGCGGGCACCTGTAGTCCCAGCTACTTGGGAGGCTGAAGTGGAAGAATCGCTTGAACCTGGGAGGTGGAGGTTGTGGTGAGCCGAGATCACACCACTGCACTCCAGCCTGGGCCACAGAGTGAGACTCAGTCTCAAAAAGTGAACGAACGAATGAATGAACGAAAGAAAGAGAAAAGAAGGAAGGAAGGAAGAAGAAAGAAAGATGTTCTGTTACTATACATGTTATCTTACATGTATTCCCATGAAGTTGACATGCCTCTACCCCTGTTTTTGGCCTTTAGCAGACTGGATTCAGACCACAGCTATAAAGATTGTAGAAATCATACATGAACAGAAAATTCGATCTTTGTTCACACCAGGGTGGAGATGGCAGTGGTAACAAGTGTGACCAAGAAAGGGTGGTGGGGAGGCAGAGGATGCACACCAGAGGATTATTCAAAAGGGTCAAGATCCAAGTAATTGAGATGAGAATCTGAGCATAATTCCGTGATGAGAACCAAGGCTGGTTAAGGGTTCCAGAAGCTGAAAAGCCACGAGAGGCAACCATTAACAGACAAGCGAGTGCCAGCATCCAGGAAATCACAAAGAAGACCAGGAGGCCAGCAGAGGCAGGTCACAGGCAGGAATCCAGGAGCCATGAGAACTCCCTTAAAAGAAGTGGAGCCTAAGAGCCTTGGTCAAGAGTCAGAAGGTTAGGCTGGGCTCGCTGGTTCACGCCTGCAATCCCAGCACTTTGGGAGGCCGAGGCAGGCTGATCACTTGAGGTCAGGAGTTCAAGACTAGCCTGGGCAACATGTAAAACCCTATCTCTACCAAAAATACAAAATCTAGCCAGGCACGGTGGCTTGTACCCATAGTACTAGCTAAGTGGGAGGCTGAGGCAAAAGAATAGCCTGAGCCCGGGAGGTGGAGGTTGCAGAGAACTGAGATTGCACCAGTCAGTGCTCGTCAGCTTGTGTGACAGAGTGAGACTCCATGTCGAAAATAAAAAAGGAGTCAAAGGGTTGAAAATATGTTCAATTCTACCTACAATAGGAGAAACGCAAATAAAATTAAAATTATGAGAGACCATTGCAAGCATTCATTTAAAATCTAATCAAACCCCTGTAATCCAGATATATCACTTCACAGCAAACACAGGACATAGAAGAAACGTTAAATGTAGTAAATACTGAATCCGCAAAATGAAGACAAAATAAATCTAGAAGACAACCATATTCTCTCAACAACAAAAAATTGCAAAGAATATAGAAGAGACAGAAAAAGGGAACTGATTGGTTCGAGACCAATCAGTTGCTGTCAACTAATTGCAATGCTGGATCCCAATTCAAAAAACTGTAAGAAAACAAAAATTATGAAACAATCTCTGAAAAAAATAAAGCATATGTTCATATCCCTATACTATGTGAGTTATTCCAGGCAAGCTATTAATCTGTCTCAATTTTCTCATCTGAAAAGAAATGAATAATACAGTGTATTCCCATAGAGTTGTGAGAATTAAGAGGTAATGTACGTAAAGTGCTTATTAGCCAAGTACCTGGGATCTGAAAACCATTACATAAATGGTAATCATTATAACACCAGTAATCAAAGGAGTGAGGTAATAACAAGACATGAAAACCATTGTCATCTGACGTCTTTTTATATTTTATGGTAGGGCAGGAATCAGGACCTAAGCCTGGTTGCTCCCAAACAGGAAAGAACGAGCAGGCGCATAACTGCACCTGATCGAATGAGGGCCTCGTAGCTACAGGGAATCCTGACACCATCTGGTACGAAAGGAGCAACTCCGTGTTCGTGGAGATCATGAAAGACTGTCCCGAAGAGAAGCATGCAGCTCACAGCTCAGCTAAAAGGTCTCCATTTGATGTCAATTTAAGCCCAGACCGGCAGCAGTAGGACTGAGGTGCCTTGTGTCCTCAAATTTGTTTTTCCAAAATATGCTTTGGAATCGTGCCCTTGACTCACTTAGACAGTTGCTTAATAGCAGCTATATGAAACTGGTTACTGAAAATGTAAGGCTGTGAACTTTGTCCTGTACACCCCATAATGCCTCCTTTCTCAGGGAGACATGTGATCATGTCTTAGAAGACATGATCACAGCCACAACCCCAAGACTTCTCCAGAGCAACCAGTGTGTGTTAATCTCAGGGAAGTAAGACTGGTTTTCCTCTTTGCTTTGACCTTTAGGAAACTCGTAACTAAATTTGGGCCCATTTGAATGATGATACAGACCCTTCAGTTATCCAGTTCACTGAAAATATATTTTCCTTAGTTTAATCTTAATATTCTGAGGCTAGATTGTGGGTCAGAAAACTACAGTCAAAGGGCAAACCCAGCCTGGTGCCTGCTTATTGTTCTGTTGAAGATGCTTATTCCCTTGCCTGTAGCACAGCAGCAGAGTTGATAGTTGCAACAGAAACTGCATGGCCCAAAAAGCTGAAACTCTTTACTCTCTGGCCCTGTGCAGAAAACATTTGCCAACCCCTCCTCTAGACTTACCTTTTCCTAACTTTCTTCTCTTGATTGCTACCCTGCTATGGGTGTTTTATAAATCCATTTTGGAAGAAAGCAGGTTGTAAAGAATCTAACATGGTAGCAAGGCCAGGAGGGTCATCTGATGCTGTGTGGTCCTCAGTGACACACACACACACACACATACACACACACCTGTGGGGAACTGGAACCACTGTCCCTGCTGTCAGTGTAGATATTCTACCCACTGCATGGAGTTGTAGTCCCAGTAAAGAGAACCATCCTCCATCCCAGTGTTGGGGCTACCCAACATTGATACCCCACAATACGGTGCTCTGGTATGCTGAGCATTTTTTAATTAAAGGAAATTGGAAAGCCTTAGAAGCTGCGTCAAAATCAAGAATTTTTCTTTTCTTTTTTTTTAAGACAGAGTCTCACTCTGTCACCAGGGTGCAGTGCAGTGGCACAATCTCGGCTCACTGCAACCTCTGACTCTCCGTTTCAAGTGATTCTCCTGCCTCAGCCTCCCAAGTAGGTGGGATTACAGGCACGCACCATCACATCCAGCTAAATTTTTTGTATTTTTAGTAGAGACAAGGTTGCATTATGTTGGCCAGGATGGTCTTGATCTCCTGACCTTGTGATCCACCCACCTTGGCCTCCCAAAGTGCTGGGATTACAGGTGTGAGCCACCGTGCCCAGCCGAATTAAGAATTTTTCTAACCTTCTCTTGTTTCTTTCCACAACCCCTGCCCCTAGAAGCCAAGCACATTCAGGGCTTCACTCTGGAAGTTTCCTTATCTGATTGAGGAAAACTTCTTCCAAAAGAAATAGAATTGTCTTAAAACCCCCTTCCTAGGAACCAAGAAAGATTAACCACCATCACAATGTTCAGAAACTCTTCTGTTCTTCTGAGGGTAACTCCAAAAGATTATTAGGAGATGTTATCTGCATAATAAGCGAACATTTGTTCACAGTGCATTTCTGTCCCTCACCTTATCAACACCTCCCCCAGAACTCAGAACTTTGTCTCAGGCCATTGTCTATTATTTGGGCTCATCCAATTCCCCTGAAAATTATTTACCACTCCTCAAAAGGGCCTACACCCTCCATTTCCCTCTCCCCTATGAAGAGTATATTTAGGCCTCAACCATCTGACCCTTTCTTGAGTCTCATAGTTTGCATGGCTCCCATGCTTATGCATGTTAGTAAATTTGTATGCCTTTTCTCCTTTCCATCTGTCTGTCATCAATTCGTTTCAGCAGACTGGAACCTTCAGAGGGGAAGGGAAAATTCTCTTCACTCCCTACACCCACACTAGATACCAGTAATATGTCTTGAAGATACCACTCTCCTAGACCTCAGTAAAGTTGTTTCTGTCTTTAAAAGCTTTCTTCGCTAATTCCTCGAAATAATCCATTTTCAGTAGATGTCACTGGAACCTAAAAGAAGAAATACTGGGCAAAGAGAAGAAAGGAGTGCCACGGGGTAGGGGGGAAGGTAAGGGAGTCTAAGAAGCTAAGAGAGGCCAGGCACAGTGGCTCACGCCTGTAATCCCATCACTTTGGAAGGCCAAGGCAGGTGGATCACTTGAGGTCAGGAGTTTGAGACCAGCCTGGCCAGCAGGGTGAAACCCCGTCTCTATTAAAAATACAAAATTAGCCAGGCATGGTGGCACATGCCTGTAATCCTAGCTACTCAGGAGGCTGAGGCAGGAAAATTGCTTGAACCCAGGAGGCAGAGGTTGCAGTGAGCCAATATCGCACCATTGCACTCCAGCCTGGGCGACAGCGAAGACTCAGTCTAAAAAAAAAGAAGAAGAAGAAGGCTACAAGAGCTAGAAGCCATGTGTTATCCTTCCTACTCAACACCGGGCTTGACACAAAAATTGGGTCATGATGATGGCAAGTATGAAAAATAAAAACCCTATTTGTTTTACAATTAAACCCATATGCAGATGAAAATTGCTATTACAAGTTTAACGCCCAGACTTGGTTTCTCTTCCAAAAAAGTGTAAATTCAGTCCAGCTATAACTTAGTAATGCTCTTAATGTGTCTTAATAAGGATCAAAACATCGGATTTTCAAGGTATTTGGTGTTTGGGTCTCTGTAACTGAAAGTGGTTTTTTCTCTCCAAACAGGATATTACTAGGAGGACTTTCATCAAAAACTGCTAATTTAAGGCTTTGTTTTATGTAAAAGTTTACTTCATTTCAAAGTTACAGGCTTCCCAAGATCACGTTTTAATTAACAAAGCACTGTATGGTCTTATCTAACAAAACTCTGAAAATCAACTTGGCCATTAAAGGGTATTAAATGATTAACTGATAATCATTAAATGATAGGCAAACCAGCATATCATTGGAATTGCATGATGATCTTAGTCTCTCACACTACCTACTGTCAATGCAGAAGACCACATGGGAAGAAAATTTATGGCTAGGGTTAAAGTAAATATTAGGTCCCTGAGAAATTTACTGAAATTTACTGAAAAAGTAACATTGGAGACTTTTCTTCCTGAAAACCGTTCAAGCCTTAAGCAACTGCAATAATACTTTTATCTTACTGTAAATACTGTCTTTATGATGAAGAAATACATCCCTTGTGCCTATTCTTTTAAAAGGGACTTGCCCCCTGTTTCCCTTACAGGGGAATGTGTTACATTTTCCAGTGAAAGCATAAGAAAAATGATGAAGGTATCTATCTTGTGAAAGAAAAGCTCATGAGCATCAAATATAAAAATCTGCATAAGGATAGATTGCTTCATTTTGTTTCTTTAGAACACAAGAGAATCTGAATCACTTACATTCTTGGCTCTTTTTCCACCTACACAGGGAAACCAGGAGGAATTCCAGAATCAAAGAGAACTGCATTCCTCTCTGCCACAAAGTACTCACACTTGGCAAATGGCAAAGATTTGGGTCACCATTTTTTAAACGACAGTCAAGCATTGAAGAGCCCAGGCAGACAGCAAGTACGAGTCTCCGCAGTTCCTCCCAGCGCTAAGTCTGTGGCGTCAACAACATAGCATGCTGCATGAAAAATTCCAAATTCCTGGGTCCCAAGGGGAGGCATTACTCAGTGGTGTCAGCGGTGACGGCGTCAGCAGGACAAGAGCTTTGGCTCTGGGAGGACTTTGATGTTTCTTTAAATGGTTTCTCCATCTAGTCCAATAGAATGGACGTGGAATTATATTTATTACAACCACAAGGATGTGCAAATTTATTTATGGTATAAACAGTTCTTTCCACAAGTCCTAGCTGTCAACAACTACTTATTTTCCTGGAGTGCCTTAGAAGCCAAGAATGTTTTGTTTCTTAAGCTTCCTACCTGGAGAGGTGAAATAACCATCTTGTTAATGAGAAGACAATGAAGCTAACTGTTCTGTTCTGCCGCATTCCTACAGACCCTACCTTTTAATTGCCTAGTGCTGGCAACTTAACATACTGTAATGAGGACATTGTTCCTCTTTTTTTTTTTTTTTTTTCACGCAGCTCTCCTGAAGTGCATTAGAAACTGAGTTTGTTTTGTGTACAGAGCAGAGAAGATTCTTATTAAAAACTGGCGGAAGCATTTGGAACAAGCGGTTTATTTTGACTGGTGAAGTGTCTCGATAGTTTGCATTCAGATGCAAGAGGAAAAAAGAGATAAAGTGAATTAGTCCCAATCATCTGGGAGATGACATTTCTTGCCATGTTTGAAGTATTTTATGAATTAGAGAATGGGACTGATTTTGAAGGCTAAATTAATTTAATCTGTTTGCTTTTGTTTGATGCAGCAGCTGCAGCGACACACCCTACTTCTTTGAAAATCTTCAGCTTTCGCGGGTCTGGGTTTAGAAAAGAAAAAGTGCAGCTAAGTGGTGGTGACTTGCTTGGTGGGGGTGCTGGGGGAGGGAATCCATTTGCAATTTCCCCCGGTGGAAGTCTGGCATTCTCAAAGAGGGTTTGTCTCAGACATCAAGGTAGCCACTCACTCATGCCCACCATTCTTGTTATTAAAGGAGAACTTGCCAGGTGACGCAAAAAGGGGGCAAAGAAAGGAAGTTATCATCCAGTTCTTTCCACCACCATCCCCCTCCCCCAGCACATTTTCATTAGGGGGAAAAAAAAAAACCTCCAGGGTAAAGATAAAAGAGACAGAAACGTTCCCATTGGCCACGGTCCATTAACAGTGACTGACACCCAGTTTGCCACACAAGTGCTCCATAGCCCACAGCTTGCTTATCTGTGTTTGAGTTGGGGATTTCTTCGGTGCCGCAGATGGGCTGATAGGTTCAAGAACTCAATACTAACTACGGATCTATGTCCCATCATCTTTATTTCTCTATCTTAGAAGACGAAGACTGTGCATTTCCAAGCAGGACAGAGAGCCAGCAACTTTACAACAACACTGAGTGTACATGGGTCAATTTCTCAAAAACGGATTAGGTTACTAAGAAGAGAGTGGGTTCACCTGGTTCATCTCAGCATCAAGCACTGAGTCAGGGCAGTTTTTTGCACATGGATACACTGAGAATCATTGGACCATTTCAAAGTTCAGGAAGGAGCTGGGTTCCAAGTGAAATTTGCCCATCGTGGTACTAAAGGCAGGAGATCAGGTCACATAATTTACCCCTGACTTGGTCTGGAAGAAAGATAGGCCAGCCGATTTCAGAAAAGGAAATACTGTAATTGGAGAAATCAAGAAGGGGCTGAAAGTGACTGTCACATCAGACTGGCCAGTGTCTGGTTGCAGAGTGATATAAAAGTTCACATGGCATTGATGGATTCATTATTATCACGACCTCCAGAACTGTAAGGTGGAGGGAAAAAACTTGATGTATTTTCTGATGAGTAACACATTTATCTGGGCATTCGTCTTGTAAAGCAAGCTGAGCTGGGCCTGTACTCTATGTAAGGCCGGTTGCCTTGCCGGGAGGCCGGACACACCCACCTATTCTGCACCCGGCACCCACCTCTGCACACACCTGGCCCCGCACACAGCACCTACCCCTGAGCACATGTTCCCCTGGAAGGATCCGGCTGATGTAACCCTAGCCGGATCTTCCGTT